>JARPMJ010004245.1:0-79260 GCA_033366665.1 Phoxinus dragarum | reverse complement strand
AAACGTTTTCGACATATTATGCATACATAAAAGTACAAAATGTAAATTGATGCAAATATGATTTGCAAATAGTTAAAAATGATTATTTCCCAACTAAAATTAGACCTAGAATTCCCTTCACTGTTCTTTTACTTTATGCTTTATACAATGAAATTGGTCTTGCGATAAACAAATAACAGAAATGTCAAAGTTAAATTTGTTTCATTCCTGGGTTCAAGAGGACTGTTTAACGTGTTGAACAATGTTGTTGAATTATGTTGATTTAAATATGTTAGGTAATGTTTCAACTGCCTAACGTAGGTGAGGTTATTTGATTTTTAATTAATTACTATTTTAATAATATATAATATAATAATAATTTCGTCCCTTTCCAGAGAAGATTTTGAATGGACATTCAAAAATCTTACGTACTGGTCCCTTCAGAAAAAGAAAAAAAAAGCCCACTTTGGAACCACTTTATATTAAGTGTCTTTAACTATGTACAATCATCTAAATTAATTATTTGATGCAATGATGTGTACATATATGTTTTATGTTGTATTTAAAACAAAATTACAGTAATTACTAATTACATCTATCCTGGTCTCAGACGTCATGCTCACTAACCGTTGGCTGAGTGTCTGATACATAAAACATCTGATTGATTTAATTCTACAGGATTTCCGGGAAGACGTCTGTCGCATTCTTTAACATTCCACCTGGAATCAAAGCCGTCATGATGCCAAACCCCCTCATGGAGGAAGAAAGCTGTTGTGTTTACAACTGTGACCATGAGCGCTTATCAGGATCAGCTAAACGCTGGATTTTCAAGAGTATGTTAAGTTTGCAGCGCCAGTGTTGCAGTAAACTTGCACAATGACCTTGAATTAATCATTTATTAAGATACATGCTGTTATCTTAGGGGCATCGACTTTACATTTCCATGCCGCGGAACAACGTGAACTGTGGTGGATTGCTTTGACATGTCGGTCAGACATCCTCGGCCAATGAAAACTGCAATGGAGTCTAGACCTTCTGCCGTCAGTCTACCCCTACCCCATAAACCTAACAACAACACCAAACCATACCCATATCCCACCTCAATAGCATACAGTAAAAGTGTTTTGAAATACAACACGAACACAATAAGTACCAAACAATGAATTGTTTTTGACATAAGAACATA
The DNA here is from genome assembly GCA_033366665.1 of Phoxinus dragarum. NCBI lineage: Eukaryota > Metazoa > Chordata > Actinopteri > Cypriniformes > Leuciscidae > Phoxinus > Phoxinus dragarum. The sequence continues at coordinate 78,095 of JARPMJ010004245.1, read as the reverse complement.
CAGTAGTAGTTAAAGGCACCTAATAAAGAAGGGCCAAAAATCCTTACTGTTGAGCCCTGCATTTACATGCCAAGCACATGCTTATAAAAGCAACTTACAATGAAGTTGGGCAACAAGTTGCACGCAGATTATTTCATATTATGGCAGTTTAGCAATTTATCCGGAAATGTTTTTTGAGAGATTGAGAGGCCTCATTTATGTGTGGCCAAAATGTTCCCATCTTCTCTACCTGTGTTAGAGGAGCCCAATAGGATGGGCATGTAGACAGGTAGAATTTGGTTGATGTATCACTGCAATGTTCATCTTATTTAGCAGAAATAGGGGTGTCGCATCTGTTCATTCCAGTTGCCAGTGAGAGCAGCCCTGATCCACACTGCCTATACTAGCCTTCCAATTACCAGTTTTGGGTGGCCGTTGCCTCTGTAAATCACCACACACCCTGAAAATCACTTCATGTCACCCTCTTCATTCAACGGACGGCCCTATTTTCCTTTTGCCCTTCGGAGCCGAATTTGGTCAGGATGATAACTAGCGGATGTGACAAAGTGGAAGTATTGGGCACTGGAGAGTCTGGGATTTGTTATTTCACCTGTGTCATGCACCTTTGAGTCCTGGACTATTACATAGACACAGATACGGCCTGTCCTGCACTTAAAGGTAAGAGCTGGATACAAATATTGGAAGACCTCGTCTTTTTTTTTTTTGTTTACCTCCTAGACCCATGCAACTGGTAGTTAACCTGAAGTATCTGAGAACAAGCAGTGGATTTAATTATTTCGTTGTACACAAAGATATAGCATCTCAAAAGAGTATTTCACACTGTATATCGCATCCACCACAGCTCTCAAATGCATTCAATACACCTCCTTTCAAAGTGTGAATTCCAATGCCAGTACATGCTTAAAACTTTTTTCTTTTTTATTATCCCCAAAGTCTTGGTCAACAAAATGGGCAGAAAAGTACCTTAAGACAAGCATTGCTCATTTGGATTAGTTAAAACTAGTTTGGGTAAAGTATACGAATAATAAATATACAGGATAACCAACTCCACAGGGTCAGTTAGCCACCCAAAACAATGATATGTTGTTGATATAAAAGTTTTTTTCTTTAATAAGAAGTAGTTTTGCTGAAGGGTTTGGGTTTTCTGTTTGGGTTGTATTGGCAAAACTACTGCAGAATCTTAATTTCTTAATTTCACTACATGGACAACATATTCTCATAAATCCGCTCTTAAATGAGAGAATGGCTGATTTGGTTTATGTACGGCATGCGTGTAAGAGATTCAAGGGTTTGGATTTCAGTTCTTCAACTGAATAGATTCAACTGAACCACAGCCGCCCTCCCCACCAGCCCCTATTCCTTCTCTCTGCTGCTGTTGGAGTGCCAAAATCTTACTTTCCTCACGTTTGGTGAGACAATCAGAATGCACAGGGTGTCAATGTGCACAGCGCATGCAGAGGGGGATTGGGTTAAGATGACATTTACGGCCTGGGATAGCCAAGAATAAGCATTTGTCCTCTTGTCATTTATTTACTTCAGCATCCTTTATTAAGATTTTCCCTCACGTTCCATACAAAGTTCAATCTTATAGATGGGAGGGGGAGAGCAACCCCCACACATTGGCTTACTTTGCCTAATGAGAGACGCCTCCTGTATTTCCAACTTACCTGAAATCTGCTATTTACACAATTATACATTGCTCATGAACAAGCTGCTAAGACTGAAATTAGATTAGTCTTGTTCGTGCATATCAGTGCATTGGAACTATCGCCAATCTGAACAAGAGAGACGTTATGATCACAAGTGGTCTACTCAATTGATATTCAGCCCGATTAGCAGGGCGCATTTTCAATGCTTATTTACAATTGACATTTCACACCGACCCTTGCAACACAGTCCCTTCACTTCAATCTGGATGGCGCATTCATTATCATTTGCAACAAATAAAGGCTTTGAACAGCCCCACTCCTTACCGATGTGAATGATGGAGTCGGCTCCCACCGAACTGCATTGCAATATCCCAAAAGAAAGGCATATTATCAGCAATTCCATCTCCGCTTCTCTCCAAAACCGCGCATCCACACGATCTTCAGATGTTTGTTAATTCCCAATGAATGAGAAAAGTACGTCAAAGGATCACAAATACACCTGTGATTAACCAAAAAGTGTGGCGGCGCTTTAGGAAAGCGCTAGTGTGAGAAACACTGTGAGGAAATAAGGGGGAATCAGGAAGGAGAAATGCAGGTCGCCTGTTGGAGGGTAACGGTTGCTTCGGGATCCGGCGCGTTCTCTCCGCAGGTCTCGCTCTCGCGCGGCGCTTGCGGAGTCTGAGACACATCACAAACTCAAAACTGCGGAGGAGGGGACACCCCCCGCGCGCGCGCGCGCTCGCTAGCAAGCTTATTCGCTCGTTCCAGAGTGCGAGCGCGCGCGCGGAGAGATGGAATCCGGCGCGAAGCAGAAGACAAAGCTAAACATACATGCAGCTGCCTTAAGAGGACGTTATCGTTTTTGCGTTCCGTCTGTGTAATTTCATTTAATTGTTTGTCTCCGTAAAAAAAAAAAAAAAAAAAACCTGCATATTCACGTCGTTGACTGTTGCATCGCGTCTCGCCACCTTAAAGCGATTGTCGCAATGACCAGCGTTTTCGAGTTAAAACAGTTCAACTTTTAGGAACGAGACCCCTCTGGAAGAACATGTTTGCTTAGATTTCCACGCGAGAAAACATTGGAAAAGCGAACGTGGGGAGAGAACTGTGGAAAGCCGGTGGTTCAGAGTCATCGAACGAAGCGGTAACTTTCTTTTGAGTGTTCAAGTGTGCTGTTGATTCCTTCTCTATTTTGATAGATGTGTTTAGTGTTCACTAAATTACAGTTAGTAAACAGCAGTCAATGAGAACGCTATTCACAGAGATTTCTATATGGGAGAAATTAAGGTAGCATGGTCTCTCAATGATTCGTCGCGCACAGAAGGAAACGATAACTTTCTTTTGAGTGTTTAAAGCGTGCATTGGATTCATTCTTGCTTTTTTTGCTGGATGATGAAGAACAGATAGTCGCTGTGCAACGTCACGAAGAGGAATCGACTTTCCCGCGGCGCGAGACGGAGTGCCGCTGTCAGAAGTCCCGTGGAAATTCTACACATGATAAGGCGCATTTCTCCCTGTGAACATGGTTTCATTCAGACACGGTGTTTATTGTGAGGACGTGTTGCGGAGACGACATTGCCGGTGAAGCCTGGAGCTGTGGGCTCGTGTAACCTTCAATACTGCTATTTTCATGATAGCATTTTCTCTGTGTGTGCATATATATTGCACCACATGATGCAATTTAAATGTATCACTGTATAGAAAGGTTTGCAGGTTGTATGATTATTTACTGATTTTAATCAAGCCAACACAATATTTAATATCACATTATATGAAGTAAGTGATTTGCACGAGATCGGGTAGAAATAGCTTCTAATGTAATAATACCACAGTTTCACTTTGCGTATTTTAAGACGGTACATTTAACAGAATGCAATGTGCTGTTTCATGTTTTTTTCTGTTTTCTTTAAATTGTTTTTGATTTTTAAAAGGTTGATATCAAACGGACTTTAAGTAGTGTAAAAAGAATGAAAGAAGATTTGTGGAGAGCAGAAAGTGAATCAAAGAAAATGAACTTCAGAGAAACAAATGAAGAGCACCGCTGGAATCACTTTATTCATCCACATCACTGAAGACTTCATCAGAGACGAAGCATTATATTCTTTGTCTTACAATTAAAGGATATTTCTTGCGTTGAATATGAAAACAGAAATGCCCCTTAATTGTTTGGTTAAGTATATGTGATGTCTTTCAGCACCATGCCGGTGGACAGCTCCCGTAAGCTATGTCGGTCATGAACAGAATTACAATGGATCAATTATCAAGCTCTAAGCCCTGAACACTCTGCCTTTCATGTCCATATCTGTATAGCAACATCGAGCTCAGTGTTTCCAATTAAACATAAACCTTTTTGTCCAAATGTAATTATTCTTTAAAGGGGTCTGGAAGCATCGAAATAAAATGATTTTAATATTATGATGCCTTGATTCTTATTTGTACAAACCCAACCTCTTTTTGTCGTAAGACTGTTGTGTTTCTGACGCAGGTGTTGATCGCACTAAACTGTTCTGTCCATCGTCTTGCTGAATGTGATTAGATTTAGCGGGAAAATAAATTATTAAAATCTTGCTTTGCAGATCTGATATATATGATGACAGTTCAGCGATTCAGGTAATTTAGCATCTCTATCTATCTATCTATCCATCTATCCATCCATCCATCCATCCATCCATCCATCCATCCATCCATCCTATCTATCTATCTATCTATCTATCTATCTATCTATCTATCTATCTATCTATCTATCTATCTATCTATCTATCTATCTATCTAATCAGTGTGAGTTTGTGTGTGGATGCTGTTGTTGTGACACCGCATGTAACCTGTGGTGTTAATGTGATTAATGAGTAAGTATATGGGGCAAGAAGGCCTGTTACAGAGTTCCCTAACTATAATTACTACAGAGTGCAACTACTGTAGTGAAAAAGCTAATGCATATGACAGTCCCAAAGATGATTTATGTGAATGCGTATGCACACGATCCCACCCTTTCATTTCCACACACAAAAAAAAGGTATTGCAGTTTTTTATCAGTTGCTTTGGTATATTTCTTGATTCATCCTTAAGATTTGCAAACCAGAAAGTGCATTCCTCAAAACAATTATTTTACAATCAGCACCACACAATGGATTACCTGTTAAAGCCAGTAACTTAATCAAAATCCTTAGTTCATCTCTTAAAGTATTTATGTCAATGAACACAGCAGTGCCATCAGAATGACAAGTCCTTGTGTCATTGTTCACAAACAAGATAGTTAATATGCTTAGTTATGTTGTCATAACAGTGTACTCTGACAATATTTTCAGATGTAAACTGGCTATTATTTTGATGACAATGATTGAAAATATATGATAGTTTTCAACAGTACAAATTTACACATTACTCTATGTGGGATATTGATTGCAAGAGACTGTACAGGATTTATTTACACTTATACTGTTGGTCTGTCAACAAAATATAGTATAAATTATATTGTGATATAAAGAAAAAAGACTATATATATATATATATATATATATATATATATATATATATATATATATATATATATATATATATATACAGGGTTAAACGTTTGGAAACTTTACTATTTTTTATGTTTTTGAAAGAAGTCTATTATGCTCATCAGGCCTGCATGTATTTGATATATAATAATAATAATAATAAAAAACAGTAACTATTGTGAAATATTATTATCATTTAAAATTGTATTTAAAATGTATATTTAATATACTTTAAAATGTAATTTATTTATGTGATCTAAAGCTGAATTGTCATCAGCCATAACTCCAGTGTTCAGTGTCACATGATCCTTCAGTAATCATTCTAATAAATTGATTTGATACTCAGTTATTATCAATGTTGTGCTTCTTAATATATATATATATATATATATATATAATATATATATATATATATATATATATATATATATATATATATTTGGAACTTGTGATACTTTTTTTCAGGATTCATTGATTAATATAAAGTTAAAAAGAACAGCTTTTTCGAGAAATTATTTAAAAAAATAAATATTTTCAAACAATATAAATATTTACTATCACTTTATATAAACTTAACACATCCTTGTTGAATAAAATTTCTTTCAAAAAAGAAAACAAAAATTCTGACCACTAACCTTTGAACAGTAGTGCATATTGTTACAAATGATTTATATTTTAAATAAACGCTGTTCTTTTTAAAATATTTTTATTCATCAAAGAATCCTGAAAAAAAAAATCACAGGTTATAAAAAAAATATTAAGCAGCACCACTGCTTCCAACATTGATAAAAAATCAGGGTTTCACTTTATTTGGATGATCCCTTTAACACATTCTGTTGTCTATAAGTAACATTGCCCCTTCATGTCTACTAACTCTCATTATAGTGTTAGTAGAGTATTATTAGACTGGTAGGGTTAGGGTTAGAAGAACTTTGCACTTAGAGTGTCTGTTGGAGGAGCATCACAATAAAGAGTTTGCAGATATTAAGCAGACAGTCTACTAATGAGAGTTAGTTGACATGTATTTGTTACTTATAATTAACAGAATGTTCAAAAGGGACCATCAAATAAAGTGTTACCAAAATCAGCATATTAGAATCATTTCTGAAGGATCATGTGACACTTAAGACTGGAGTAATGGCTAATGAAAATTCTTCCATCACAGAAATAAATTATCTTTTAAAGTGTATTCAAATAGAAATTTTAAATTGTATTGTAATATTTCACAATATTACACAATAATTTTTGTATTTTTGATCAAATAAATGCACCCAACCTTCAGCTGAACCTTCGACCCGCCTCAGCCATTGTCATGATTGAGAGTATGGTCCACAATAGTGGCCATTATTTCATCAGAAACATGACTACAATCTTGGCCTGTTCTACCTGTTCCCCTGTTCCCTTTCGAGGGAACTCACGATGCGTCGATGACACTTTGGGAACGCTCCCAGCGTGAATGCGTCTAAAGCATCTATGTCAACTAGTCCAATGAAAGAATGAACGTCACGGGCGGGTGACGTCATGACCAGGAAGAGATAAAAGCGCATCCGGTGCAACCGGCATTAGCTTCTGTTGCCTCAGCAACCAATCTGTGTCAAACATGTCTGTCTTATTTACTGTTGTCTGTATATTTGAGTGAAAGAATGGCGAAACAGTTATACAAGCTCTGTGCTTCTCCCTGCCTGCGTTATTTACCGGGGTGGGGACACACACGAGTTTTGTGTGATGTGTTTAGAGAGTGGAGCGTGCGGTATCAGCCTGCGAGGAGGCTGATTGCCAACATTGTGAGAAGCTCCCGCTTGTCACTTTTTGAGGAAAGTGGCCAGGCTCGCGCTCCTCTGGGAGAATGCATTCCTGGGGATCGCAAAAGGATCTCTCAGAGGGGGTGGAGGCGGGGTCCGAGGGCCTTATCTCCTCCCTTACCTGGGGATCCTGTGCTCTCTCTCCGGTGTCGGAAGCCCACGCTGCGGCTTCTTCCGCCCGGGGAGAGAGGCCAATGCTTCAGTGCTCTAGCTCAGAGGAGGTAGATGTGCTAAGTGTCCCTTCTCTTGGAACTATGGTTACAGTCGTAACCTGAGAACTGATATTTTGTCCTCCGTACCCTCCCACCACACAATTCTAACAGAAATGAAGCTAGCGCAAGTCCTGCCAGGAAGACTCAATCGTTCACGTCACTAATTACCTTCTCATCTATCCAATCATATAATTTTTACTGTAGCATAAAAGGGTAGTACTTACACATGTTTGAGTTTGCATATGCTGTCGCTCCAGTTACCACCATCCTCCCCGCCTCCACTAAGACGGGACCTTTCTTTCAACCCCCCTACTCCACCAAGTCGGGTCCTTCCTCCATCATCCCTAACACCACCAGACAGGCTATCCCCTCCATCCTGAAGACTTCAGAATGTTCTTTTTCTCCATCCACCCCGCAAACCAGATGGCCCCTTTCCTTACTTCGCGGGGGTGGGGCTGCGTCCCTGTCTTCGTCTGCAGGCGGGACACGCAGATTCCGTACCCTCTGAATGCGAGTTACGAACTAAGAACCTGATGCTTGCTGAGCTTCTAAATAAATGGTTATTGTTACAAAATCAATTATCCCAAGTTTTTCTGGTAGAACTGTATTGAAAATGTGTTCTAGTACAACCATTTTGCATTTAATGACTTATGCAAGGAACTAATGCCTAGATGTTTTGAGGGGCAAAGACTACTCAACAGGGAACCAGTTTCATTTATTTTGATCACATGACATAACATAAGCAACTTATAATGTAAGAAACAGCAGACAAAAGTAGTTTGAGAATTTCAGTTGATCTGAGAAACGCACCAAAGCAACTGAGAAAAATTGTAAATCTTTAAACATTATAAAAAATCTATACTGTTTTTTTTCTTTTTCTTGTAAAGGCTATAATTGAGGCAAGGCTTCAGAGTCCATAGTTGTGAATCCACAGTGTCAGAAATAAATTGTTTTTCAATTCAGTTTAAAACTAACCGAGTACGCCCTCCTTCCTTCTCATCTATGCATTTATAAAGTGAACTGAGATACAGTTTCAACCATGAACACCACTGAAGTGTTAAATTAAACAGACATCGAGGGTGTTGTGGCTTCATATCTGGACCAAACAAATTACAGCTTGCTCACACATTGTCATGGAATATCAGCACAGCAGCCACAAAGCCCAAAACCCTTTCTGTGATGCTGGGTGACAGTTCCTGGCACTGGTGAGTGATGAATGCACAATTACATTGGCATTTGAACCAAGCTGATGGAGACACCGCATGGCATGTTGAGCTCTTATGAATGATTCTGTTCAGTTTAAAAATATTATCTGAATGGGTGCCAATCAACAATGAGTATTTGGCATGCTTCAGTGAGCATGCATGTGGTAGTGAGTATTGTTTAAATAGGGGAAACGTTGGCTCATATGAACGTAACAAAACTGGCTTAAGTCTGGATACATGATGCAGATACTGTATTGTCATGTACTGTATATCGAAGGCCAGGACTGTGGAGTGGCATAGAAATTAGGAAACTGAAAACAAGGCCATTTTAAAAACCATAAATGTGCATAAGAAAGATGCAGATGAGGCAAAATAGAAACATTTAAACTGCATCATACTGAAATGTCATTGATGCTATCGAGTGCTCTTGTGTAAAGGGTAATTAAACATACTTTTTTAAAGCTCAATTTACATTATGGTAATAAATTCACATCATTTTTATAATGGGGCAAGATAGCAGTAGTTTCACAATCTGGCACTCAAACACCAAACATTTTAGAGGGAAGGTGAGAAGATGCTGCTATTAGAGACACTCTACAAAACATCCATCAGTTCCATATCTGGTGGCAAAATGAATGATGCAATGAATGCGACGATGGCAGTTTATATGACCGCATGCTTCCCAATTAGATTACTGGCTGCAGAGTTAGTTTCTACTTTTTGTCAAGGGATCTGGGACATTGTTATGCAGCTGTATGAAAGGAGACAAAATGAGAAATCAGTTAATGAGGTTAGATGTTAGTGTTCAGCAATGTCACAGTTCAAAATAAATTTTACAAAAACCAAGTCTCACAGGCTCTACCACACCACGGGTCACACCCTGAACACCCGATCATCCAGCTCCACCCATCCTGCCCCAATCACTGGAACACCGCGCACCTGCAGTATCTCACCCTTCATAAGCAGTCGCCATCCACATCACGTGTCTGGTCTCGTTGTTGTATACATGCTTCAACTTACCTGGTTACTTACCTGTTGGTATATCCACAGCCTGCTGCTAGACTGACTCCATCAGTCTTCTGTCTTCAGTCATCCGTCTCCAAGATCCAGTGAATCTTACGATCATCACCACCTGCAAAACTGTTACCGTACAGCTAAGTTCGTTGAAACTATCAGACTGCTTCCTCACCTGATATCCTCGCCAGCTGCTATTATAATTTAATTAAAAATGTTTCACAGATTAATGAGCAACATCTTTGAGAATAATAGTACGGAAGAAGAAAAAACGCTCAAAAGTCAAACATCTGTTATACCAATGCAGCTATTCTCTAATCTTGAATGAAACATTGTTGAAAGAAAGGGCTTTGGAAAATATATTGGCCGTTAATGCAAAAACACTTCAAGATGTTACACTGCAAAATATACGCGACACAATCACTGATGTAACATGATTTATAACTTTAAAAATGACCATATAAAATTAATAGATTTATAATGGACACTGTCTGTAGTCAATGGCTTCTTACGCTCTAGCACACTAAAAGCTTCTCAACAGTTTTACTTGTCCTTTTTCAGGGTGCTTTACTAATCATACGGCTTGCCAGACCCTTATAAATGATGCAACAAAATACTATGTAGTTTTTAGTGTAGTACAGTCTATTTTCTGCAGCTTGTGATTCACTTTTTTACCTTGTCTCTCTCTCTCTCTCTCTCTCTCTCTCTCTCTCTCTCTCTCTCTCTCTCTCTCTCTCTCTCTCTCTCTCTCTCTCTCTCTCTCTCTCACTCACACACACACACACACACGCGCACACACACACTCTTTTTTTATCTTCTCAACACCTTAATTACATTAAGCTTTATGCAATGTGGTTGTTCGATCATCCAAAGACGTTCCTGCCAAGTTTCGCTGCGTGGGAACGCAGGGAAGAATATTAAATGAGCTCCCGAAATGACTCTAAAATAGCTGTGGCATATCAGTGTGCTTTAACTGCAAGAGAGAACTTGAAAATTTGTTTGGTGCTTTGAAGAAGAGAGGGAGTGGATGGGTCTATTACTCAATACATGTTCGAGGCTTATAAGAGATCCTGTTAGTGAAGCAAAAAGAGAATATCAAAAGAAAATACTTTTTTCACAGTGTCAGTTCCCTCTGGGCTGGATATCCCTGCATTAGCCGACCTGTGTGGTTTTTGACATTCAGTATTCATTTATGCATCACAAATCACAAAATTCTTCAAAACATAATGCTTTAAAAGTGATTGTTCACCCCAAAAGTGAATACAAAGTTCTGTCATAAAACAGGCATGGTGCAGGCTCATCAGGCTGGTCCTGATCACATCATTCTCTAAAGGGCACAGCTGAATGGTTCCTACTGTATCAGTAGCCAATGAGCTCGCTGCTCAAACACTGGGTCTGAATTTTCTGTAGCAGTTGCAGCGCGCTTTCAGAAATCGTCTGAATTTCATCATCTACGATAAGTGAACAGTCTTTCCTCTTTTATATCACTATGCATCATTGCTTGGTCTGCCTTATTAATTCCTTATCAAGTAACCATACATGAGGTTTAAAATCATGTGTCATGTTTTAAATGTCAACAGTCCTGTTTTAATGCTTTGAGTGAATTACTAAGCTTATTAGCAGCTAGTGAATATGCAATATTGTGTAGCAACAGCAGACAATAACCAGGTTTCCACTAGCGGGGCAAAAGTGAGCTTGATAAAGCGTTGCCAGTGCCAGTCGTGTTCCACTGTCACTTCTTGTCAGGGCTTCTTCTGGGACAACGACCAAGGGTTTTTCTACCATGTTCCATTCTGCCACACATGTTTTCATTTTAACAGTAAAGCTCTGTTCTGCAGCACTTTGCTTGACAAAAAAACTTTGTTTAATTTCGTATGATTAAAAGATAAATTAAATGTATTTGGAGCTTTCTAAACTCTTAATAGCATTTGGGAAAGAGATCCGAACACATTTGATGATGAGGAATGACATAGAGTTTTAAAGAATGTCAAAGCGGCATCTAGGGACGCAAGAAAACGCCTTATACAGTTTAAGATTGTGCACCGTTTTTACTGGATTCCTTCCAGACTGTTTAGGCTTGGGTTAAAAGACACAGATACACCATATTGCTCGGAGATGTAAGGCTGAGGATGGAGATTTAACTGATGCTTTTTGGTTTTGTAAAAAAAAAGGATTTTATGGAAAATGAACACAGCTTTTTATACTCATGTTTCACTATGTCCTCAATTGTTTATATTAGGTAGGTGGATAGACAACGAATTAAGTGACAAACACATGAGGTACTGGGTACAAACCAGTTTAATGATTGGCAGACAAATAATTATTAGGAGCTGGAAGTCAGAGGTAGCCCCTTCCTTTCAGGAATGGGTAGAACCAGGTAGAGTGGCTGCCTTTGAAAATATGTCTGATAAACATAAGATAAACGATTATCAACAACTGATAAACGTAATGTATACTATAATAAACGGTCCATATATTTAAACTTATATGGAAATGGGGGTAGTAATAATTATGTGTGGGAAACATGAAGAGATTTATTGTGTTGTTTTCTGAAAAGGTGTCTGAGAACTTAATAATAACTGTTAATCTGAAAATCAAATGAATGTTTTTATTCCTTCACTATATTGCCAGAAAAATGTAAACACTAGGCTACTCAACACAGAATTTCTGGGATATTTTTATATTTTTATTGTTAAATCCTTGATTATCAAAATTGTATTACACCATTAAAATGAAATCCATGAAACTTCAAAAAGAAAACAGAATTTGTTTTTTTTTTAAATGGAATTTGAGAAGAAAAAATGTATTTCACACTTCACAGAGCCCTAAACATCATTTATTTATACTTTTTTTTCATATAAATCATTGTTAATTTGTTACGTTTTGTGATTTCAATTAATTAGACATGCGTTTAGATTACTAAAATTGTATTTAACCATTAAAATGGAATCCAGAAAAATTATAACAGAATTTGGAAAAAATTAAAAAAAGCATTTCATAGGGCCTGAAATTACTGTGGAGAGGGGCTATTATTATTGTTGTTGTAGTAGTTCATTTTAAATCAGGCTTTGTGTTCTCTTCTTAATTTATTGTAGATATATCAAGCGTAACGTCAGTTCTGGCATGTCACGTTAGTCAAGCATCAGCTGACTCTCAGGAATACGACGCCTATCACTGTATAACAGTGGCAGGCCGTGCATTTCACACCTAGGCTTTCAGTGATGTCCAACTTGAATTAATAACTTAATAGTGTAGCAGCGCACGCACCTACTCTCTATAATTGTTGTGAAATTCCTGTTTTTATTTTGCTCTGGCAGTTACAGGGTTAATGCGGCGAGTTCGGGAACGGGCCGGGGTAGAGAAATGAGCGAGTGAGTTCGGCTTTTGTCTTAGTGTACAGTGGTTCTTGCGTTCCGATTATAAGTTCAGAAACGGTCCCTTGTCTTGTCCTTCAATGGTGGTATTCATGTTTGAAAAAAGAAGTTGTTTCGATCATAAATTTACAAGAAAAATGAGGAAGAAAAGCATATTCACCACGGAATCTTGAATCAATGATATCTGTAATACATTCATGTTGGTTCTGTTCTGTTTACCCCAAAGGTCATTGCTGCTTTCCCTGCTCTTGTCCACGCGAGACTGCATGGATGTGCAGGGAGTTCTTGCCCAGAACGGAACCTTACAACCATGCCGCCAATCCTAACTGTATGCTAAGTGTCAATCGTATTTGATGATAGTGGTCCTGACAGAAATCCCAGTCAAGAGCAGAGAGACCCGATCGAAGACAGAGGTTCATGAAAGAGTGCTACAGTACTCATAAATGGCTGACTACTTGTAAAGATGCTGCCTTCTGCTATGCCTGCCGGCACTTAAGTCTCCCTTCTTCACGTGATTCAGCATTTACATCTGAAGGAGATGGAGGATTTGCTAGCCATGCAAATTCAGAATCACATACCAATGCTAAAGACTATGAAAGCCTTGAAAGACTATACAAAATTGGCAGAAAGCTCATGTTCTGTCTCTGCCTATTTAACTGCAGAATATGAAAAACTAGTAAAGGAAAATAGAGAGTACATTAAAGCAATTGCAGAAACCCTGCTTCTCACAGCAATACAAAACATAGCTCAGAGAGCAATTAATAAAACTGAGGGTTAGAACAAAGGACATTTTCTTTATATTATGGAGTTAATTGCCAAGCATGATAACATATTGTCAAGAAGGAGAAATGACTTGTCAAAGAAATGCAACATACATTTGCCACAGCACACAAAATGAAATGATTGATTGCCTGGCTGAAATTGTGGCGAACATCAATAATTAGCGAAGTTACTCAAAGCGAGGCCTTCAGCATTATGGTTGATGAGACCAAAGACATCAGTAAGAAGGAACAGATGTAATTTGTAATAAGATACTATCGTAATGGCTCTATATTTAAAACATTTTCTTACATTTGAACAGGGGGTGGACAAAGTACACAACTTCCTTACTTGAGTAAAAGTACAGATACTACTGATCAAATATTACTCCGTTACAAGTAAAAGTTGTAAAGACAGATTTTTACTTAAGTAAAAGTACAGAAGTACTCATTTTTAAAAGTACTTAAGTATAAAAGTAAATGTCAATTCATTGTTTTATTATTGTTGCATTGTTGCATGTAATAACCAATTTATGCCTCTGAATCTATGCCTGCCTACCCTCATATCAATATCACATTTATTTCTATAACACAGTTCCAGTAGTGGGGATTGAATAAGTCACTCAATAACATCCACAATGGTTTCGGACGCCCAAATGGCTGTTCCCAGTTTTTGGCTTTTACTATGAATATGTTAGCCTTGCTATCTATAAGCTAGTGTGTTCCAAAACAATAACACAATTTGCATTTAGAAGACCAAACCCAACGTTGAAAATTAAAATCATGTTGATGTCAGAATCCAATGTCAGATTGACCTTAATCTCCAACGTTGGACAGACGTTGTATTGTGGTTGAAAATCGGGTTGACGCCAGAAACCAACATCAGTCGAGTTCTGACGTCAACCCGACTTTCATTTGCAACCAAAATGCAACCCCTGCGACCAAAATCATCCCTGACGTTACTACTTTCTACTCAAGGCCCTTGACAGAAATGTAGTGGAGTAAAAAGTACGATATTTGTCTTTCAAATGTAGGGAAGTTAAAGTAAAAGTTTCCAGAAAGAGAATAATACTCAAGTAAACTACAGATACTCAAAAAGTGTACTTAAGTACAGTACTCAAGTAAATGTACTTTGTTCACCTCTGCATTTGAAGCTGCTGAATGCCTGGACGCGTAGCAGCACTTTCTCAGAAAATCATACAGACAATGCATAAGTATGGCTTGACTACAGAAACCATTTAGTAGGGCAATCATATGATGGGGCCTCTGTCATGAGCGGTTAAAAAACACTAAATCAGAGGCCCCATTAGCCTTATATAAACTGTAATGCACACTGGTTAAATTTGGTATTGGTTGACAGTGTGAAATGCTTTCCTGAAGCCAGCTGTTTCTTTTCTCTGTACAGAAGCTCTGTTTTTATGTCAGGGTCCTTTGTACACCAAAGGTGGATAGAGGTGCAGAGAGACATGTATCAGGGGGGGGTGCCAAGAGAATTACAAATGTTGATGGAGACACGGTAGGCATGTAGGCATAATGCATGCGAAACAGTAAAGGATGGACTGCCGGCCATCATACATCTACTTAAACAAATCTCTGAAGACATAAATGCTGACGGGAGCTGTCGAAGCAAGAGCTCTATTAGCGAAATAGATCTCAAGTTTATTTGCCTCATTACACTCACGAAAAATGTTGGCGAGATCAAGCATCTGTCTGACATTTTACAGTCCTCACAACTAAATTTGGGCATAGCTGTTACCCTTGTTGATTCACTTGACACATTGAAATGGATATCGAGAGGGCTCTGTCTTCACTGGAATTTGGGAAAACACAATGATTTTCGCAGAGCAATGCAGTGTCAATGATGTATCTTCAGGACGTCAGTTCACACCAAGCTTTAGGATTGAAGGCTATTACATTTCCACACCAATGGCTCAGAGACAGGTCAGCACAGATAATAAATAATTTAGGACAGGCTCCTTCATTCCAATTGTTGATGTACTTCTCTCTGATATTAAGATAAGGTTTCTAAAGAGAATTGTGTAAATACTCGATACAGGCCTTGAATCGTGGAAGTCCCACATTTGGTGTCCATTTGCCACACGTACTACTGTAGCACTGAGGATTTAGAATATGAAATTCCTCAACTTAAACGAGTTCTTGAAAGTAAACAAACCAGCGGTGTGAAAATGTCATCCAATTTAGTAGATCTCACAGTCTTCCTTGAGCCGTTTAGGGAGGTTTTCCATGAGATGTTTAAACTTTGCAAAATTGCTCTTGCATTACCTGTGAGCACTGCAGCATGTGAGCGCGGTTTCTCTGTGCTAAAGATGATCAAGACTGACTTGAGAAATACAATGAGTGATGAATAATTGAGCAATTTGGAGGTGTTAAGTGTAGTGTCAAGACGTGTAAGGGCCATAGATTTTGATGATGTTGTGGATGTGTTTGCTAAAAGAAAGAAATAGGAGAATAAAGCTGTATAAGATTGTGGCCTGATAAAACAGGAATATGGATTGTTTGTGAGTAGGCTCTGTTAAAATGTGCATTGTCTATATATTAATGCATTTTGTTGTTTTTATTTACTCATTTTAGACATGGCCTATATGCTATATTTGTGTACAACAAAGGTATGTGGAAAATAACTTGCCTGTAGAGTGTTTTTAAACCAAATATTGTTCTTTTATTTGGTTCGCACATATATTTGCTGATGTATAATTATTTTTAACGAAAATAACTACACTATTTAAAGAGTAGGATAATTAATTGCTAATTAAAATCATATTGTTGCATTGATCAGAAATAAAAGTAAATAAGTATAACACACATTACACTGAATTTTCTTTTTTTCCTTTTTTGTGGTCTGTCAACCCAAGATTTTCTGTGGCCACCCTTATTAAAATTTTCTGGGGGCGCCACTATCCTCTAATCTGTATCCCCCGTTGAAAAAGCAGTTTGCAGTATGTGCAATACTTGGATATCGAAAAATATTTGTTCCGCTATAGCCCCTTTCACACAGTGCGTACGATCCCAGAAAATTACAATAAATTGCCAGTTCATTATTTGTGAATGCAACGTCCCGGTATTGAGTCCGGCATCGATTCCGGAAGAGGGACCTAGTAACATTGCAGGGACCAGTCCCGGAATGTGCCCTATGTGAACAAAAGACAGGATCACTGCCGTAAAAGGCTGTGCCGTAGTGATGATGCTGAAGCTGAGATCGTTCGCCTGTTTAGTAAAATGGTACGTGATGCGCTAATTTATAAGCGAATCAGAAAATAAAATAAACGAGCGTGGTGGAGAAATCGCAGACCATAAGCAAACTTAAGACAATGCAGAGACATTACACGTCACATCGATGTGAGGTCTGTACGGGATCTTTATGGGATGTGTGTGAACGCACGCACAGATTCCGGATAATCACTGGCAGTGTGAATTAACCAAAATCAAACGATCTCTGGATACATCCCTGGACACATTATTAGTGTATTTTAAGCTGCACCATTCCTTGCACTCACGTAATTTACGTGCCAAAGTTTTTAGCAGAATTTTTTTTATCTGTATTTAGGAGTAAGATCGGCCTATAAGAACACAGTTCCTCTGGGTTTCTTTCCTTAATTTGGAATTACAATAATAATTGTCTCATACAGGGAGGGCGGCAGGGACTGATCTATAAATGCCTATAAATATTCATTAAGGGATTTGTCCAAATACAGGTCTAGGACACAGTTAACTCTTTACTGCACACATTTTGATGGCACATGATCAAAATTATTCCACATCATGTCTTGGCTCATTTGGGAATATTTTATTGATTTATTGATAACTCAGATAAACAACTATTACATATCTCCCTTCTTTATTATAAATAGTCAGATACTTTTTAAATTATAACAGACATCCTAATCTGCTCCAACCAATTACCTACACAACCGTAGTCGTTACCATGGAAACGTTTAGCACTAACCCACCCTCCCAGCAGAACATTCGACAACCGAATATGTTTAGTTTTTACAGGAACAAATATACAGCACAACTTATTATGAAGTAGAAGGCAAGAGAATTAAAGACAAAAAGTAGAAAATAAAAGCCAACCTCCACATATTACCTTTCAGAGGCTTCACAAAGGTCCAATATATTGAGATGAACCTTTAACAAAACAACAGACGTCCTTCGCTGAGTTATTGTTTAAAATCTACTTTTCTGCCCCAAACTGTTCGATTGTAAATTTGGTAACACTTTACAATAAGGGTGCACTAATAAGCAATAATTCATGCTTAACTAATGCACAGATAATACTGAATTAATGTATTACTAATGATTATCTAAGCTATTCATTAATGATTGCCTCATTAGCAACTAATGAAGAGTCTGTCTGGTTAATATATTAGTTCATATATGAATTGTTATTAATTAAATATGTAATTGTGGATTAATTCCATAATCACTTATTTTATTAACTAATAGGGTTAATTAATTTGTTAATTACCACAATGAGCCTAATATGCATTAATACATTATTAATTACAACATTAGTAGTGTGTCAATTACTACAATTACTAGATGATGAGTTTAATAATGATGTGCCTCAATAAGTAAAGTCACAACATAATGATTGTTAGCTAATGATTAATTAAAGGGGTCATGACATGAGAAACCAATTTGCCTTGATCTTTTGGTATAAAAGAGGTCTTTGTACCATTAAAACGTCCTGCAAGTTGCATAGCTTAAGATGTCCTCCCCCATTATAAACGAATCATTTATTTAATCAAGCTCTAAAAACAGCTCGTTCTGGATCCATGGTAAGAAGTGACGTCACGGTACGAAGTGACGTACCAGCGTTTGCATGTGACCGCCTTCAGCACAAGACAACTACGCTCATTTCGTATCATTGTCGCGCCCCGCGCGCCGCGCGCCTCACAAGTGTTCAGTCGACGGACAGCGAGTGGGTCTGTGTACAGGGAAATTACGATGCCATGCAGATGTGCTGTTCCTGGCTGTGGACAAATAACATCTTTGAATACGCTGCCGAAAGATCCAGTCGTCAGGGAAAAATGGATGCACTTTATTTTTTGCGGACGTCCCAGTCACGGCAGTGTTAGTTTAAGCGTTTGTTCTGTACATTTGAAGGATCACTGTTTTGAGAACAAATCCCAAAATGAAGCTGGCTTTACCAGAAAACTGTTGCTCAAAGATAAGTCCGTGCCGACTATTCTGGGCTCAACAACGACGACGCAAACTGTAAGTAATGTATTTAAAACTTTAAACTACTTTTTAAATACGCTGAATCCGCAAATGTTCTGGCTGGGGGCGTTAATAATTGATGCATAGGCACTGACGTTTAGCCAATCATCAGTGGGCGTTAACACTGAACTCTTAAAGGGGAAACACCCCCCAAAACAGACTGTTTGAATCAGAGGATGAGAAACAGGGTGGGAAAAGGTCATAAATCATTACATTTTAAAAGTTTTTTGTAAACAAAAACTATAGTAATACTATAATTGCACCTAAGGGAACATAATAATAAAAAATAAAAAAACATGTCATGACCCCTTTAATCATTAATTACCATCACTAGAGTTTATAAAAGCTGTTTATTAAACACTGGTTTCCAAAAACATTGTAGTAATTGACACACTACTAATGCTGTAATTAATAATGTATTAATGCATATTAGTTTACCTGTATTATCTGGAAGTTGAAATATAAGGCTTTGGCTCATTGTGGTAATTAACAAATTAATTAACACTATTAGTTAATAAAATAAGGTATTATGGAATTAATACACACACATTTAATTAATAACAATTCATATATGAACTAACATATGAACCAGACAGACTATTCATTAGTTGCTAATGAGGAAATAATTAATGAATAGCTTAGATATTCATTAGTAATACATTAATTCAGTATTATCTGTGCATTAGTTAGTGCACCCTTAATGTAAAGTGTTACCGTAAATTTCCATGCCTCGTTCGCATTGGTGTAAAGCTTCTAACCCTTGTTGTGTCACCTGAAACTTCGCTGGATACAGAATGCCAAACTTAACACCAGGTTTATCCCGAATAAAGAAATTGTTAGATTTTGCCTGTATTTGGCCGAGCAGTGGTTTGGGTGGCTCGCCAATGTATTAGATTTCTCCAATACATAAAATAAGTAAGCTTGACCAGAGTTCTTGTGGGAGAATAATTTATTGAAGGTTTGTAGTGTAGCAGGCAGCAGCAGCGATGTTAGCATGTCGCCCTTCAACAATCTTAACCTTGATAGAAGGATCTCTCTTACTCTGGCAAAGGCTGTTCGACGTTTGACCTCAGCCGAAAGATAGTCTCTGAAGATCAGGATTGGGGCAACCGTTCAGGTTAGCTTTCTTTGTGATGACACTTTGAGCATGAGGTTGTCCAAGATATGGCCATGATGCACTCGAGAGATGAACTGACGCGGCGTCACTGTCCTCAGGCAGGAGCGAAGAGCACGGTGCGCTCGGTCCAGAACAGGAAGCTCATCTAGTCCAAACAACTCCATAAGCAGCTTAGCTACAAATCCCAGCACCTTGACCAATTTCAATTCCTTCTCGGAGTCCCGATTCTCATATTTTGCCTCTTAGAACAGCCTTCCAGATCGATGCATTTCTCCGTTAATTATGACCCCTCCTCGGCCAGACTTTTAACTTGAGCTTGTAGTTTCGTAAATAGCGGTCTGCTAAAGGTCTGACTTTACTGTATGATTAACTGCATTGCATAGAACTTCGCATTAATTTTCCTTTCCAGCATCGCCATCTCTCCTTTCAAGCTCTCTTAGAGTTTTTACCTTGCCCAAATTAACTCGGCGAGATTCAAATGGGTCATTACTCGCTGTTGAGCTGGCCTCTTCCAGCGAGCCCACGGTCTCGGCCGAACTTTGCAACACTATAAAGGCTTCGAGATCACCAGCGAGCTTGTTGAGCTTGTAGTCTTGTTTTAATGAAATGTGAATGAAAGTCAGCAGAGCTGAAAAAAACACTCCATCATCAACCCGAAAGCATCCCCCCATAAAGCAACACTGTTAAAATACATATAAATACAATATAAAATATACAAAATGAAAACGATCACTTATGTAAATTACGTATAATAACAAATGCCTGCAGAGGGCGCCAACGTCCAGGTGTTGTTGTTGTCCCACTTTACAGCAGATCAAATCCTTGTTTAATATTGGCCAAACAATATTGAATTCAAATGTTAACTTTAATATTTGGCCACGTCTTTATGATAGAAATACTGCAGCCACATTAATATGCGGACAGGCAAACTCATATATGCAGTTTGCATAAGAAACATATTGATGTATTCTCATGTGTTGGCGTTGGTTTATACCTGATTTATGTTCCAAATCCGATGAAATGGCACACATTGCGTTCCCAGATGAATGTTATAAGCAACCCAAACTTCACAGCATACGCAGAGATGGTGCTTGAGATGCGCTCCACGCATGGAACTCAACCTGCTTGCAATCACATCATTCTCAATGCGCACAGCTGATTGGTTCCTTTCTGCTCAACCTTAAAATACTTAGTCAGCATTAGCTGTAGCAGTTGCAGCAAGCTTTCAGTAACCCTCCACCTTCCCCAGCTCCACCTTTATAGATCTGCTACAGTCTTGCTCACAGCAGCGTGTTGTGTATTGGCGGGTAGCAAGTCCCTTACTTGCTCTGCAGCAGCAGCAGCATTAACAGCAACAGCAGCAGCACAGCCGTGAAACACAAGAAGAAAAGTTAAGCAGAATGTTCACTCCTTTTCATATAGAGGGAAAAAAGATTTTGAATTTTCTGAAGTTTTGTGGGATTAACAGAAAGGTTGTTATTGAATGATGTAAACGTATTTCTGTTCTTTCCACAACGCTACCGTATGGCTTAAGAATTGTTGTAATGTACTGGTTTGGAATGACATGAGGGTGAATAAATGATGACAGAATTTTAATTAGAATTATTTAATTTGCTCCATTACCGAAACACTTTGCCTTGCAGGTCAAGGTTAATGTTATTTCCTTTTGTGCATGTGTATATGATTACATGTGTAAGTGCATGTACGTGTGTGCATTCATCATTTCGTTTAGGCCGATGTATGTGTGATACACAGCTCACCCTAGCAACACATCTCAGTTCTGATTAAAGAGATGAAGCAGAAAGCAGCTCTGTTCACTCTGCCAAGCTTCAGATTGCTGCTAATTGATAAGAGCTAGGAAGAAAAGAGTGATGGCTGAATTAATCTCTCTCTCCCTCTCTCTCTCTTGCTTTCTATCTACCTCTCTTACCCACTCTCTTCTGTTTTCTTGGCAGATGGTACTGCAGCATCTAAGAGTAAAGCTCCTGTGGAGAAGAAACTGTCTTTCTTTGTAGAGCACATATTCATTACCGTATAACAAAAGCTACAGGTGCCCTCAAATTTTTCTCGGCACAAATTCAAAGAGCCCATTAATGGGTACCAGTGCATTTTAAGACTGGTTCAGAATGCTGTTCTAGACCTTGTAATTAGTGCATAACTAAGGCTACGTAATGAACAAATAAAAGCACACACAGGATCTCAGAAGATGAAAGACAACGGTCCAGTATTGTGAGCCTATAGCAATGTTCTGCAGATGCAATTAATGTTTTTATTTTAAATCAATAAGAATTGAGAAACCTATTTTTCTCTTTGCCAGTAGGAGAGAGTCATATTTCCCCTCTAGGCAGTCTTCCGATAGACAGTTTTGTATATACATATATATATATAACACATATATATATATATATATATATATATATATATACTGTATATAACCATATATTGGGAAGACTGTCTAAAGACGATTGGGCTGTCAATAGATTACAATATAATTGTGATTAATCACACCCTTTTTGTGCAGTTAATAACGATTAATTGTGCACTTATTGAGAAATAAGTGCACAATTAAGCGTACACTATTTATCTTCATAACTCAGTCCTTTTGTCATCATTTGCTAATATATATCCAGTGATGTAAACCATCAGATTAAAGTTTGATTCTCACAATACTGTTATTTCTGCCAACTTTTTTTAAAGGAAAATTTTGTTGTCTTTCCAAAAAAGGACACTTTAAAACTCCAAAAGAGCATATGAGTATAATTCATAAATGTATGCACACATAAAAAATATGTACAATATGTTCTGCAGTTGTGTACTTACAATATCCCAAACGTTCCCAAAGATTTTTTTAATTTCAGAGAAATTCCCATTTTAAATAATGGCTCGTCCCTGCATCACTTGTCAGCTGCCAATGACATAAAATCCGCGTTATCCCTGGTTTCTGCTCGTACTGCCATAGTAACCATGGCAACAGACGTGGACAACTGCGTTATGTCTAGCGGCAAGCTCACGCTGTTGTTGTTTCGTTCAAACATTATGGAGCATGGCAAGCAGACTTTTGGACAAAAGGAGAACTAAAGCGAGGATCAATATCAGCGTGGTGTTTTCGAGATGCTGAGAGCTCCACGTCAGTGACAAACTTCGACTTCGCCGCACTTGCATGTACTTTATTAGACAGGTGATCAAATGTACTTAAAACTAATCAATGTTATATAGCTCAACATGATTAAATGTTAGAATATGATCAGAATGTTATTCCAATGTTGATCTAGCTTACTGCTAGTCTCATACAGACAAACTAACACATAGAATAACATTCTAACTTTCAATATGCTCAAATGCAGTTTAGTATGATAATGTAGACCAAGTGAAACAGCGCTGCGTTACCTCACAAGTTTCATTCGTCTAATAATCTGACCTGTGGCAGTATTAATTCAGCAATTGCGGTTAGTTCGGTAGAATGAAATGTGGGGCTCGCGTGTGGCGCTGATATATGTCTCTCATTAGCAATCGCACCCTGCTTCATACCACAGTCATGTTAAAACTATCAAAGTATTCATCCATAAACATTATTAGATCATTCGGCATGACGACAAGTTCCATAATTCCGCTTATGCGTCATCAACCTACTACGCCTATGTTATTGTAAGAGGTTAGCGACCCCTAGCAGCGAAAAAAAATACATATTGTAGCTTTAATAAATAAAACAAAAAACATTACAGAAAATAACTTTTCAGAATTAAAGTATGGTATAGTAAGTGCAACAGCAAAGATCTTGTTTACATTTTAGAAAAGTCAAGTTGCGATCAGTTCGACAACACGTGATGCAAATACTCACAACACAACCAAATACAGAAACGCTCTGCAAATAGCATTTATTTTGACAAGATTTTAACCTTTAAATAAGCATTACGGAATTTATTTTTGTGAACCTTAAACGTTATTTGGTTAAAGTTGAAAAAGCTAGCCATCTTACATAATATTTCACAGTTAATTGTGTATTTCATCAGATTATTTAGGCTAATAATATCCAATAGGCTAAGGAATCATACAATCAGGATGTTAAAATTAACAACAACAAAAAACGTACTCGGTTACTAACGTAACCTCGGTTCTCTCTAGGAGAGGGAACGAGTACTGCGTCGAATCGACGCTACGGGAAAGATATTTCTTTGTCGAGATTGAAGCCTAAAAATTAATCCTTAATTTTGTAATATGTAAAACGCTTTTCTGTAGCATACAACCCTAGGCGGAGCAATACCGCTCGCCCATTGGCTGCTCCGCCAGAAAAGCACAGCCTATGCGTGGCCAGTGACGCTGACCAATGAGGGCGCTTCGCGCCCTTCTGCGTCATCTCCCGCCGAAACAGGCGTGGCCTAGGTCTATAAATACCAAGCATAGCTGCTTCCACTCCGATTTTCGTCACAGAAGCGACACAGCGTGGGCACGCACGGCATGAGACGCAGTACTCGTTCCCTCTCCTAGAGAGAACCGAGGTTACGTTAGTAACCGAGTACGTTCTCTTACGTAGAGTTCTCTCCTACTGCGTCGAATCGACGCTACGGGAACCCTTGTAAGACGCCGTGCGTGTTCTCGGACCGACACAGACACCCAAGGGCGCGCGCACGCGACCCGGCATGCCAGAGCCAACACCAAGAGTTTATAGGGAGAGCGGCTAGAATAGCATCATCCCTTTATAATAGGGCCCCTAAGGGCATAATAGCATATATATGTAAAATAGATATATATGGTGGGGTAATAGCATGCTCATGGGACACATTGTCAGTGAGTGATGCTTAAACATTTTAGTGACCTGGGCCGCCGTGCGGGGCAGGAGCACTATACCTGGTCTTAGACCGAGAGCAGTTTGGCCTGCAACGCAGGAACCTCTAGGTTATAGAACCTTATAAATGTAGACGGGGAGGCCCAGCCTGCCGCCATACAAATATCTTGCAACGAGATTCCGCTATACCAAGCCCACGACGAGGCCATGCCTCTCGTAGAATGTGCTCTGATGCCCAGGGGGCATTCCAAACCTCTAGATGCGTAGGCTAGCGCAATGGCATCCACTACCCATCGAGATAGGCTCTGTTTCGTCGCAGCACGTCCTTTAGAGCGCCCACTGAACGAAACAAAGAGCTGCTCCGTCTGTCGAAACACAGCGGAGCGGGACACGTAAGCTCTTAATGCCCTGACCGGGCAAAGGAAGCTATTTCCGTCCTCAGAGGTCGGCATAGCCGACAGGGAGATGACCTGAGCCCTGAACGGTGTGTTGAGGGACTTAGGTACATACCCATGTCTCGGTTTCAACACGACTATAGAGTCGTTGGGCCCGAACTCCATACAAGAGGCTCTTACTGAGAGCGCTTGCAGATCCCCCATACGCTTCACTGAAGCGAGAGCCAAAAGAAACACGGTCTTGAGAGACAGGTGTTTCATGTCAACTGAGTGAATAGGTTCGAAAGGGGCCCCTTTCATAGCGTTTAACACTGTAGAAAGGTCCCAGACGGGGACTGAAGGAGGCCTTGGAGGATTCAACCTTCTGGCTCCTCTAAGGAAACGTACCACCAGGTCGTTTCTGCCCAGTGCATGGCCAAGCGTCGGATTGACGAACGCTGATATGGCTGCCACATAGACTTTGAGCGTGGATGGGGTCCTACCCTTCTCCAACAGCTCTTGTAGGAAGGAGAGAACCTCCATTTCCCCACACTGAAGAGGTGATAGACCTTGGTCTGAGCACCAGTCAGAGAACACCGACCATTTGGAAGCGTAGAGCCGTCTAGTAGACGGGGCCCTAGCCTGCTCGATCGTGTCTAACACTCCTCTTGGGAGTTTAGCGGTTACCCGTTTATGGCCCACACATGAAGGGACCATAGCTCTGGGCGAGGATGCAAAATCGAGCCCCTGGCCTGCGAGAGAAGGTCCCTCCTCACTGGGATCGGCCACGGAGCAGTACTCTTGAGCTGCATCAAGACTGGGAACCAGGGTTGATTCGTCCAGTATGGTGCTACAAGAAGCACTGAGCATCAGTTTTTTCTGATTCGCTCGAGCACTTGGGGCAGGAGCGAGACAGGGGGAAAAGCATAGAGCGGACGGCGGGGCCAGACTTTGGCCAGCGCGTTCGCGCTCTTTGAAAAGAATTCTGGGCAGTGAGCGTTTTCCTGGTTTGCAAACAGGTCTATCTCCGCTCTGCCGAACTTTTTCCACAGCAGACGCACTGTCTGTGTGTGTAGGGACCAATCTCCTGTCGGAACATTGTTCCGTGAGAGTCTGTCTGGTCCTACATTCAGGCGGCCAGGCACATGGATCGCTCTCAGCGAGCGCAGGTTGTGCTGGGCCCATACCAGTATGCGTTCCGTCAGCCTGTAAAGGTTTCGGGATTTCACGCCACCCTGGCGGTTTATATAGGCTACTACCGACGTGTTGTCCGAACGGACTAGGACGTGGTGTCCCTTTATCCGCGGACAAAAGCGCCTCAGCGCTAAGTCCACTGCCATCATTTCTAGGCAGTTTATGTGCGGTAGTTCGACTCGTTCTGCCCACTGGCCAAAGAACGGTCTGCCTTCGAGCAGTGCTCCCCAGCCTGAGGTGGACGCGTCCGTGGACACCACCTTCAGGCTCGAGGAAGTCCCCAGGCTTACACCTGACCGGTACCAGTCTGACGCTCTCCATGGTGTCAGGGCTGAAACGCATTCCTGATTGACCTTGAGGCGATAATGACCGTGAACCCATGCTCGGCGCGGTACACGCGCTTTCAACCAGAACTGCAGTGGGCGCATGCGCAGCAGGCCCAACTGCAGAGCTGTCGATGCTGCGGCCATAAGGCCTAGCATTTTTTGAAATCTCTTGAGCGGCACTATATGGCCGCTGCGGAAGGATTTCGCCATCCGCAGGGAATTTTGCCTGCGTTGTGATGACAGTCGAGCCGTCATAGACAGCGAGTTCAGCTCCAGTCCCAAAAAGGAGATCCTTTGACTGGGAAATAGTGAACTTTTCTCCCAATTGACTCTCAGACCTAAGCACTCGAGGTGATCGAGAATTATGGTCTTGTGGCGGCTGAGTTCTGAAGGTGATTGCGCTAGAATCAGCCAATCGTCCAAATAATTCAGAATTCGAATGCCGCGGAGTCTCAGGGGTGCCAGCGCCGCGTCCATGCACACTGTAAATGTACGAGGTGCTAGAGACAGGCCGAATGGCAGGACTGTGTACTGATATGCCTGGCCCTCGAAGGCGAATCTCAAAAATCGCCTGTGACGTGACGCAATCTGTATGTGAAAATACGCGTCTTTCAGATCTATTGCCATAAACCAGTCTCCTCGGCGAACCTGCGCGAGGATAGCTCTGGTCGTGAGCATTCTGAACTTTCGCTTTGTCAGCGCTTTGTTCAGATGCCTGAGATCCAAAATGGGTCTGAGACCCCCGTCTTTTTTCGGTACCAGAAAATATCTGCTGTACAGACCCCCTTCGCTCTGAGCTTGAGATAGAGGCTCTATGGCCCCTTTGCTCAATAGCTTCGCTATTTCGGCTCGAAGTAGATGTGCTACTTCTGTTTTCACCGTAGTTTCGACTTTCTCCGTGAAACGGGGAGGGCGTCGATGAAACTGTAGCGAATAGCCTCTTTTTATAGTCTCTAGCACCCATTCTGAGACCCCGGGAAGTCTTTCCCATGCATGTGCACGTGTGACTAGGGGTTGAATGTAATCTGGGCCCTGGTCGCGAAATGGCGGCGACACGAGAGCAACCGTGTGCTGTGACATGGACGCCGTGGCGTGTGAGGCGGGGGGCATGTTTAACACAGTATGCATCCCGCGCGCGCTCGGCTCTCTGTGTCGAGAGAGAGCGCGCGGGACGAGTCCCGTAGGGCTCGTTATGCTTGTGAATAAACGTGGGCGCTTGGTGGCGGGCACATTTATAACACCGGGGACACTGTGTTTGTGTACTGACTGACCGTTCGTTAGTTTCGTTTTTACAGAAACCGCGGAACGTACAGTGTGTAGTGGTTGTGGGCACTTGGCAGTGGGCACGCTTACTACATGTAAAGCACAATCGATCTGAGTCGATTTTAAGTGTGCAAACCCTGTGTTGAACGGGGCTGCCCGTAGGGCTCGTATATTTGTGAATAAATGTGGGCGCGTGGGTAGCGGGCACATTTATAACACCGGGAATACTGTGTTTGTGAACTGACTGACCGTCCGTTGGTTTCGTTTTTACAGAAAAACCGCGGAACGTGCAGTGTGTAGTGGTTGTGGGCACTGGACAGTGGGCACACTCACTACATGTAAAGTACAGTCGACCTGAGTCGATTTTATGTGTGCAGACCCTGTGTTGTACGGGGCTGTGCTTGCACGGGTTGAAAAACCGGGCTCTGGTCGCGAAATGGCGGCGACACGAGAGCAGTCGTGTGCTGTAACATGGCGTGATGCGGGGGCGCGCCTATCGAGCGGGCAGCCCGCGCGCGCGCTCAGCTCTCTCAGCTGAGAGAGAGAGAGCACGCGGTGCGAGCTCCGTAGAAACCATGTGACATGTAGCTTGTAGTGATTGTGGGCACTTGAAAGCGGGCACGCTCACTACATATAATGCACAATCGACATTGAGTCGATTTTATGTGTGCAAGCCCTGTATTGTGTGGGGCTGTGCTTGTGTGTATGAATGGGCACTGGGTCGTGGGCATACAGTTACACACATTACATCATCGGCTGTGGCCGGGACACCGTGTAGCACAGAGAGTACTGTCTATCAGAACTGACTGACCGTGCATTCGTTTCGTTTTTACAGAAACCACGGGACATGCAGTGTGTAGTGATTGTGGGCACTGAAAAGCGGGCACGTTCACTAACGTACATGTATTGCACAATCGACACGAGTCGATTTTATGTGTGCAAGCCCTGTATTGTGTAGGGCTGTGCTTGTGTGTACGAATGGGCACTGAGTCGTGGGCATTACGGATACACACATCACACCATCGGCCGTGGCCGGGACACCAGAAAATACATTTTCAGATTTACCTGGGGCGTCGTGGTAAACGGCGTTTGTGAGCAGGCAAACGGGCATTGATGCCGATTTGGTGACTGCAAAATACACTGGCACGGTCGCGTATGTTGGGACTGTGCGAGCGAGACATTTTAGTGAAATCCGGCCGCGGCGGGATTAAAACACTGTAGCTTCCCTCGAAGCAGATGTGCGCATCCTGGCTGAAGACGGGGCTTTCCGGGACTCCGCGATTTCTTCGTGAATTCAGGAAGAAAAAGGCGCGGGTCGTGAGGACGGTAACGTACGTTCCTCTGCAGAAAAACAGCCATCCAGCCGGTAAGCGCATCGATGCTGTTCTTTCTCCGTCGACGCTCATGAGCGGCGGGGGAGGGGAGATCCTCGGAGCTCGCCCATCCCTCGCTCTCCGAAGCGAGAAGCGAACAGCAGTCGTCATCCCCCTCAGATGCGGCTAGCTGGTCGTCGTCCATGACAGACAAAGCGGCAGGCTGCGGCTTTTGTTCGTCGAAGAGCGACTCCAGCGAAGCGGAGAGAGGAGCTAGCGGCGGCGGCGGCGGCGAGCTCCTCGTGGCGGGGGGTTCCGGAACCCGCTGAGCGCGGCGCTTTTTACGGCGCGGCGCTACAGGGGGTGGGTTAGCAGCTTCGGTGAAAAGATGCCAGGCGAGTCCGCAGAGTCGCGATGGGCATCATTTCGCAATGATGGCAGCCGCCATCACCGAGAGCGACAGCTGCATGATCCTCGCCCAAGCAGGAAACACAAGCACGTGGTCCCCGTCGATGAGCGCAGCTCGGCAGGAGCCGCAGGAAACACGAGACATCTTTAAAAAGACGCTCGCTGCTCTTTGTGAGAAAAAGTGTGTGACGCAGTAGGCGAACACACACACAAAACACACACAAAGTGATAAAAGGATATATCCACGCCGGAGAAGCGCAGCAGGGAACGGCGGCTGAAGGCGGCGATGACCAGCGGCTTCAGGTAAGGGCTCGTCCTGCTGAGGTGCTGTATCAGACGGCTGTGGTGGCTCGAATCCGGTCCTACGATGCGTGTAGCTTCGTGAAGTAAAGAAAATCGGAGTGGAAGCAGCTATGCTTGGTATTTATAGACCTAGGCCACGCCTGTTTCGGCGGGAGATGACGCAGAAGGGCGCGAAGCGCCCTCATTGGTCAGCGTCACTGGCCACGCATAGGCTGTGCTTTTCTGGCGGAGCAGCCAATGGGCGAGCGGTATTGCTCCGCCTAGGGTTGTATGCTACAGAAAAGCGTTTTACATATTACAAAATTAAGGATTAATTTTTAGGCTTCAATCTCGACAAAGAAATATCTTTCCCGTAGCGTCGATTCGACGCAGTAGGAGAGAACTCTACGTAAGAGAACCTCACCTTTCAGGTCATTGACAACACTATGACACGCCATCTATGAAACGACATAATCACATTATTAAACATTTAGAACATTGATTTGTGAAATTTGTGAATCGATTCGAATCGGCGGAAGATAGATTTGTGATTCATATGTGTCATATCCCCCCCTCCCCCTCCCCCTCCCCCTCCAACCCCAACCCATTTGTGAGCTCAACATGACAACCTACAACCCAGTTGCGCTGTTGATATCTGCACATGTAGTAAACGCGTGAAGTTGAATCAACCATTACTGGTAGAAATGGGCGGAGAATATATATATTTTTTAATTTAACAACAGCTGGACAGATTATTTTCATATCTCGAAGCCATATCGATAACGCCCACGCCTTTTTCGAAGTGTTTCGCACTGATTTTAATATCGGACACAGTGGGAAAAATGACGTTAGCCTACTCAGCACATTAAATCACAACGGCACAATCGTGCAGCAGAGGCACAGAAGGGCACACTACTTTGCATTCCTCATAGCAATGCCTCCTCAGAGAGGACTTCCAGCATGGTCAGAAAGATTGTAACAGAAAATCAAATAAGCATGAATAATAGCACACTTTGTGCTCTCTTGTGCTGCAAAATCAAATATACAAACCCTGCATACAAGTAGGCTACACTCCCTTCCAGGGGTACTTAGAGAAGTAAAGTCCGCTACTTACAATGACAATTCTGCATGTAAGAAACACTAAGCCATACTCATGCAACACATAGCCTACTGTAAATACACAATGCTCTGTCTATTAAATACATAACCTACATGTGTTTTTGTTACATGTTCCACAGTGCTACATTACATGCACCACAGTGTTTAATTGCTGTGAGGTCTGCTGGATTATGGTACTCAAAAGTGGACAGGTATGGTTGGGGTCCTCATGAAACATTTGTGGTCTGTGCTATTTTACAGTGCATTTCTGTATTTGGTTGCATTATGAGTATTTGCAACATGTTTTGTCAAACTGATGAAGATGTTTTCTTAATTTGCTGGTGTTTTTTCTATTTGCATATGTTTTCTTCAGTTTCAGCGTGTTGCGCTCTCTCGGCCACCGTATATTCATGCATGCTTACTGTCCTGTAGGTCACCGCAATCGTCTTTACCTTGAATGCAATCCCCATCCATCAAAACTTCACTAGCGAGACGCTGGTTTGCTTTATCCAGCTGAGAAATTAAGTTTGCGTATCATCTGGCCATACAGCGGTGGGGTTTGACGTTCCATTTAGTCTGTATTTCACACAGCGCAAATGCATGATGGCTCGCGCTATTCAGAAACAATCAGAATATGACAGAGCTCATGTTTTAAAGTGAAACACACTGGAATGAATAATTAATTGAAAGCGCAATGCAAGTCCTTATTCTCTCTGTCATCTCTGATGTAATTAGCCTGGTTTTCTTTACATTGGTGCTGTTTTGGACAGATTGTTTGAATGAATTCCCTAACTGGATCATTGGACTGAAAAGTTCTCCGGAGTTTAGCGGCTTAAAATGATCTAATCACAAACAGAGTATCAGAGATCATCTAACTGCGTGCTTCAGTAATTTAATAAATTGTTTTGTAACGCGCTATGGATTTCACGCCAAAAAAAATAAATAATTAGCTTTGTGTTCAGTTGCTGCAGTGTACCACACTGATTTAATGAGCGTGGTCATCTGTAGGTTGGGAGGCAGAAAAATACTCACCATCTTGTATATTTTCAAAGTATCCATTAAATATCAGACGAAGAATACCACAGAGGCTCTATCATTCTTCTCAGTTCTCACCCATCAAAAGAAGACCAGACAAATCTCTCTTTTATATGTGTCTGCTGAGCAATAGCATTTAGACTGACTGCTGACAATACTTCATATCATATCAAATAGCATCTGATGTGTTTATGAAGTTCTCTGGCTGTGAAATCCATGCAGCTGCTATTTACGCTAATTTGATATGTCCATAAAGGATGATCCATTGGCATTTTGTATAATTCTATGATCCAATTATGCATAATTTCCTACAAGGGACTGAAGCGTGGAACTGGCTCGTTGTCTAAGGCATGTTTAAGATGACTGAGTTTACAGAAGTTTAGACCCTCATCTGTTGCAATATCTAAAAATATGTTCTGTGCTTTATAATCACATTGAGATTGAGGAATCTGAGGTGCAGTGATTTACATATCCACTTACAGATGGTCCACTAAAACAGATTTTCCAAATATGAGTGGAGCTTCTCCATGTAAAACAATGGGGTTTCAATGCAGTTGGTAGGGGGTTTTAGGTGGTGCTTACTGGTGGTGGTTGAGGAGAGACCCCCTGATATGATTGTAAAGCGCTTTGGGTGTTCAGTAGTACATGAAAACGCTATATAAATAAATATTCATTCATTCATTCATTCATTCATTCATTTATTCAGTTGTTCGTTCATTCGTTCATTCCTTCATTCATTCATTTATTCATTCATTCAGCTTCTATGATACTGTGCTCTATAAGGCACCTTATTAATGTTAATTCAATGATAACTCAAAAACTTAGCACAAGCTGAAACCTGACGTGAAGTTTGACCGTAGCCACCACTCTCGTCCATATTGATAAATGTCAAGTTTGTGTATGGAAACGACCGTATGCCCAAATTTCTGTTCGTTTACTAAATGAGGGCCAAAGAAACTAAACAAACATAGAACTACACGTTACATTTGGTTACAAGGATAATAATACCTGAAATCAGATACAATATCGGCATTATCCAACAAACAGCTATAATGCTTTAATCAATATAAAAAAAAATTGTTAGGGGAAAGTTTAGGTAATCGAAAATGTCATTAGCTTAGTATAAGAAACGATTGTAACCTTTGGCTAAATTATTAACCCCGACTACGCCACCTAGGTAGCCTCCCAACCTAGGAAAGTAAATAATAAAACAAATTCCACAAAAAGAAAATTAAACCAAATGAATTACAAAAAATAGGAAGGACCCTGCTGGTTCGGTTTGCATCAAAGACAGAGACGTGACTTGCAAAAGTACAGTATTTATTTATCACAGGAAAATCATTCAATAAAAAAACATCTAAAATGGTCTCATTTACAGTTTACCAATTAAATACCCACATTAATCAAGAGACCACAATTAGCTCGCTTTCACAGAAAGGACAACCCACACAGCAAACCTGTGAGTAAACAATATTTAAAGCATGTGACCCAAAAGAAAGCAAATACCAAAAGAAAGCAAATACACTCCCCCCTTCTGTTAAGCTTCACTATTGCAGTTCTTGCGGTGGTAAAATGGGGGCAACTGACAATTAGATTTATAAAAAGCAAACAAGAAAACAAGAATAAGAAGTTACATAAACGGTCACAATGATATTTCACTTCAAGTATAGGCTACTGGCAATTAGACTTACAAAGCAAACAATCAAAGCAAGAAAACAAAAGAAAAGGAGAATTACAGTCACAATGACACTTCCTCATTAAAACTAATATTTAAGATCGTTCGAGCTTGTTCTAAATAGACCCAGCTAGCATAGTAATTGGATATAGCTCACAGAGCGCAATAGCAAAACCTTTCATATACGAGCAGAGCTCGCAACAAGCTCGGTCGGAACCGTATTTCCAGACAGCAACGTCCGCGTTAGTTGTGCGAACCGGACAGTGATAGTATTAAAAGAGAACAGCAGCTAGCGCTCCTGGGCCGCACCTCATCGGGGAATTAAGTTAAGGTGAACGTTATACTTCCTGCGCTTGCCACTTCACACACACACCTTCCTGATGACAAACATGGGCTATATTTAGATCATAATAATCTACGACTGAAAAGGGCAATACGGCAACCAACGCACCAGAAGATGCAAAGCAAACTACACCGATATCCTATTACTGGGCACCACACAGAGAGGAATCACAATGCTTCATTTTGACAGGCTTTTTATCATGCCACTAGAACCTAACGCACCATCTATAATTGTGCCGCACAGGTGTTCTCACTATCAGGCTGCAGTTCAACGCTAGTGGGCGTGTCTTGCCAATTAAAATACACGCAACCATTAAGAATTACCCCATTCCAATGAACCAAAACAAACACTCCAGATTATCAACCCGCCAGCTGACCTTGACTCAAAGGCTCATCCTGTACTCTCCGATCATGGCGCTCTTTCCTACAGTCCGCTGCAGCCTTCATACGACTTCTAGCTCCATCAAAGGCCACTTGAAGTCTTGCTTGATGGTCATTAATCCAGTCATGGACACTGCCGTGCGTAGGTGTATCAATTCTGCCCAAGAGGAAATCAACAGGCAACTGTGGGTCTTGCCCAAACATTAAGAAATATGGAGATTCACCTGTAGACTGGTGTGGAGTAGTGTTATACGAAAAAACCACTTGAGGGAGATAGGCTGCCCAGTTCTTCTTCTTACAAGAAGGCAGAGTACGCAGCAGATTGTGCAGCGTGCGATTGAATCGCTCACATTGGCCATTTCCAGTAGGATGGGCTGGGGTGGTCCGACTCCGTTCAATGCCATACAAGGCACACAACTGTTGGATAAGAGTGCTTTCAAAATTCCTCCCCTGGTCCGAGTGGATGCGACCAGGAACTCCAAACTTGTAGAACCATTCATTCGCCAAAACCGTTGCCACCGTAGATGCTCTCTGGTCACGGGTAGGCACAGCTTGGGTGTACTTGGAAAACACATCTGTCAGTACGAGAACATTCTCCATTCCATTCTGGGATGGCTCGATCAAGGTGAAGTCAATGGCCAGAATTTGGTTAGGCCTTGAAGCCAACAAATGACCCATATATGTTTGCACTCGAGGGAAGACATCCTTAGCAACAGTGCATCGTTCACATTGCTGGCACCAACGTTTCACATCCTCACTCATACCTGGCCAGAAGCACCTTTGTCGCACCAGCTCGGTTGTACGCTCCACCCCCTGATGGCCGTGCTCATCATGAAGCTGCTGCATCACCATAGTCTTTAAGGATGTCGGGAGCAACAGCTGAAGAAAGGCCTCACCGCCCTGGGGATGGTAACACTGACGATACACTACGCCATCCTTCACCTGTAAACGCTTCCACTGTTTCAGGAGTTTACCCGCATCTGTACACAGCTCTCGCCGCTCCTCAGGTGAAGGGTATTTCCCTCTTTTCCATAACTTCAGGAATACTCCCAATGCTGCATCTGCTTCCTGTAGCCTGTGTAAATCTGTAGAAGAATAGCCAGGGAAAGCGGTAATGGATGCTTGTACCCCTCTCATGGGTCTAATAGAAGCAACTTGTTGGAGGGGCTCTGGCAGGGAACTTCCTGGAATCATAGCCTCAAGCACAGGTCCAGCAGGATGCTGTCGCGAGAGGGCATCAGCGTTACGATTACTCCGTCCAGAGCGATACTTGATGCTGAAGTCAAAAGCGGCGAGTTGGGCAGCCCATCTCTGTTCTAAAGCGTCAAGTTTAGCGGTACTGAGGTAACTCAGGGGATTATTGTCCGTATATACCACACACTTGTGTCCCAGTAAATACTCACGGAACTTCTCGCTCATTGCCCATTTAAGGGCAAGAAATTCAAGTTTCATGGAACTATAATTGGACATATTCCTCTCCGAAGGCCTTAAACCACGACTAGCATAGGCGACTGGTCGAACTCTGCCCTCCTGTTCCTGTGACAGGACGGCTCCCAATCCGCTATAACTGGCATCTACTTCTAAGATAAATGGCAAGGAGAAGTCAGCATAAGCCAGCAATGGAGCACTCACCAACCGCTGCTTTAGTGTATCAAAGCTCTGCTGACACTCCTCTGTCCAGACCTCCCTCCAAGAACGGGCTGGGCCCTTCCGGTTAGCTCCAGTCAGGTCAGCTACCAGGCGATGAAGTGGGGCTGCCATTTTGGCAAAAGACTCCACAAATCGCCTGTAATAGCTTGCGAAGCCCAGAAATGACCGAAGTTCTGAAACCTGCTGGGGGGGCTGCCAATTGGCAACTGCCTCAATTTTCTTTGGATCAGTAGCCACTCCTTGGGCAGTAATCAAATGCCCCAGGTAGTTCACCTCAGACTGAAGAAACGAACACTTCTCCAATTTGGCCTTTAATCCCTCTTGTTGTAGACGCTTCAGGACCACCTCCAGCCGTTGCAAATGTTCAGACACTGTGGAGGAGAAGACAATAACATCGTCCAAATACAGCAACAATGAGAGGAAATGTTGCGAGCCAAACATACGCTCCATCAATCTCTGAAATGTGCTAGGTGCATTGCACAGGCCGAAAGCCATCCTATTCCACTCATATAGTCCAAAAGGTGTGCAGAAGGCAGTCTTCAGTCTGTCCTTTTCAGCCACAGGGACCTGATTGTAGCCACTAGCAAGGTCCATTGTGGTGAACCACCTGGCACCTGCAAGAGCATCCAAGGATTCCTCAATTCTTGGTAAAGGAAACGAATCTTTTCTGGTCTTGCTGTTAAGTTGACGATAGTCAACACACAGTCGTAGGCTACCATCCTTTTTCTTCACCAGGACAATGGGAGAAGCATAGGGGCTGCTACTTTCTCTTATAATTTTAGTTTCCAGCAACTGATTAATGTGAGCCTTAACGGCCTCATATTCTGAGGGAGGAATGCGTCTATACCGCTGCCTAACAGGAACCTCATCAATCAAGGGAATCTCATGTGTGATCAACGTAGTACAGCCCAGATCACTGTCATGCGCCGAAAACACCGAAGAATACCTGGACAATAAAGCCCTGACTTGACACTGTTCTTCAGGGGTCATCGGAGACAGATCAAGAGAATCTATCTTGTCTTGTACGGGACCTACAGTCATTTGGGAAGATACGGTGGCCTGCCAGCTCAAGGGAACATCCTCTACACCTTGGGGTAGACTCACCACAGTTACGGGGCTAATAGTACCAAGAACAGTTCGTGCATAAAGGTTAACATCCACTACTCCCACATTAATGACTGGAACATAAACCTGTCCACGAACTACCCTAACAATGGCAGGGGAAGTCAAAAGACCAGCTGCCAGCCCACCACTAGAAGGTTCAAATACTACAGTCGATCCAGTATGCTGCTGAGAACAAGTTGCCGGAATAAACTTCAGGGTGCCACCTGGTACACAAATACACCTGCCCCCTCGTACCCGTACGCGGGCTGAAGAGTCTAACGGGGCATGAACATGAGCTTGATGACACTTCTGTAAGGCTTGTTGCCAAGAGTCAGGGGCATGCTGCACTAAAGCGGTTTCAAAAAGAGTCGGTCCATACTGCCCAAATAATTCGTGGTAACATTCTCGAATGACATTCATGCCCAAAATACCGGAGACCTTAGTAGGGGTGCCTGAAGAATCTTTAACTATGAGCACACCACGTTTAGGAATTACTTTGCCAAAAACTTCCACATCCAACTCTAAATAGCCTATGTATGGGATATCTAGGCCATTGGCCGCCTTAAGCTGCAACCAGTGACATGAGTGGAGTTTTTCCGCACCCCACGGCTCAAAGTGCTGCAAATAAAAACTTTCCGTCACTGTTGACACCATTGAACCGGTGTCTAACAAGCAGGGAACTAACACCCCACCCACACTAACAGTCACATGGGGGCATGGTGATAATAATGGGGCCATTTGCTCGGGAAAAACAGCATCTGAGCCAAACACATAACCTTCTGAACTGTGGCTCGGGAGCACAGAAGATTCTAGTTTTCCTGAAAGGTAACAGTGGACTGGGATCTTGGCACTACTGGCTGGGGGTGACGTGAAGGGGAGGGATTAACCCTTGGTGACAAACTTTGGGAACTACATTCACGGGCAAAATGACCAGGCTGTTGGCACTTCCTACAGATAACTGAACCCCTATTAAAGGGAGTTGGGGAAAAAGGGAGACTTCTAGGGGCATTTTGAAGCAAAGTCATATTACGGGTTAACTGATCAAGCTGTTCTTGCTGCTTTTTGAGCATCTCTTTTAGCTCCGATAATTCAGAGTTTGTGGAAGCTGGCGCAGACCCATAAACCCCATACTGCTGCCCATAAGTAGAAGATGTTGACAAACTACGAACCCCAGCAACCCTCAACATACCCTCCCTTTCCCATCTGATGGCTTCCCCTCTAACCTCAAGTAAAGTAGCCCTAGAGTGTTGGCGTACAAACTGCTTTAATTCCCTGCGAAGGGCAGAATCCAGCACATACTCTACGAATTGGTCACGCAACAGGACCTCAGAATTGGGCATACCATTTGGAGCATTTTTAATTACTTTTGACATTAAGCCAAGAAGGGCATGTGAAAATTCCTGGAGTGTCTCCCCCTCTAGCTGTCGTCGAGAAAAATTCTCCTGCAAAACCATATATGAATCTAGGCAGCCATACAGCTCAGTAAGTATTTCAATAACTTTATCTGGGTCTTCCCGGTCATCACTAGGTCTAAATTTGATTTCTTCTCTAGCGTCCCCCTCTAAATGGTCATACAGGAAATGGGCTTTATCAAAATTAGATAAATGGCGAACACGCATGCTGGCCTTCACTTCCTCCAGCCAATCAGCCAAAGAAATTCCGGTGCGGCCCCTAAAAACAGGACATTTCCTCTCCCTAGGAACATAAACCAACCTTTCAGTCACTACTGAATTACCATTGGAGGAGGATCTTGAGCCCATGTCCAAACCCACCCCCCTTTGATTAGCTTCAGAGGGCGCAACACTCGGACCTGCCTGAACCACTGAGCGTTCTTGTCGCAGGCGTTCATTATCAGCCTGGAGTTGAGCTACCACATCTCGCAATTGCTGCATCTCCTCCTCCATAGTGACGATCTAAGTGATAAACAAACAAAAAAAAAACACAGGAGAGGAAAGTACAACACAATAATCTAATGCGCTAGCTGCTGTTCCAAAAAAAAAAAAATCTTTCTTTTATTTTTTTACTCTCACACACAAAAGTAAGTCACGTCTCCGCTTCACAGACAAATGTTAATCCTGCCGACTATACGCCAGATTGTAACCTTTGGCTAAATTATTAACCCCGACTACGCCACCTAGGTAGCCTCCCAACCTAGGAAAGTAAATAATAAAACAAATTCCACAAAAAGAAAATTAAACCAAATGAATTACAAAAAATAGGAAGGACCCTGCTGGTTCGGTTTGCATCAAAGACAGAGACGTGACTTGCAAAAGTACAGTATTTATTTATCACAGGAAAATCATTCAATAAAAAAACATCTAAAATGGTCTCATTTACAGTTTACCAATTAAATACCCACATTAATCAAGAGACCACAATTAGCTCGCTTTCACAGAAAGGACAACCCACACAGCAAACCTGTGAGTAAACAATATTTAAAGCATGTGACCCAAAAGAAAGCAAATACCAAAAGAAAGCAAATACACTCCCCCCTTCTGTTAAGCTTCACTATTGCAGTTCTTGCGGTGGTAAAATGGGGGCAACTGACAATTAGATTTATAAAAAGCAAACAAGAAAACAAGAATAAGAAGTTACATAAACGGTCACAATGATATTTCACTTCAAGTATAGGCTACTGGCAATTAGACTTACAAAGCAAACAATCAAAGCAAGAAAACAAAAGAAAAGGAGAATTACAGTCACAATGACACTTCCTCATTAAAACTAATATTTAAGATCGTTCGAGCTTGTTCTAAATAGACCCAGCTAGCATAGTAATTGGATATAGCTCACAGAGCGCAATAGCAAAACCTTTCATATACGAGCAGAGCTCGCAACAAGCTCGGTCGGAACCGTATTTCCAGACAGCAACGTCCGCGTTAGTTGTGCGAACCGGACAGTGATAGTATTAAAAGAGAACAGCAGCTAGCGCTCCTGGGCCGCACCTCATCGGGGAATTAAGTTAAGGTGAACGTTATACTTCCTGCGCTTGCCACTTCACACACACACCTTCCTGATGACAAACATGGGCTATATTTAGATCATAATAATCTACGACTGAAAAGGGCAATACGGCAACCAACGCACCAGAAGATGCAAAGCAAACTACACCGATATCCTATTACTGGGCACCACACAGAGAGGAATCACAATGCTTCATTTTGACAGGCTTTTTATCATGCCACTAGAACCTAACGCACCATCTATAATTGTGCCGCACAGGTGTTCTCACTATCAGGCTGCAGTTCAACGCTAGTGGGCGTGTCTTGCCAATTAAAATACACGCAACCATTAAGAATTACCCCATTCCAATGAACCAAAACAAACACTCCAGATTATCAACCCGCCACAAATAGAAGCCTTACAGAAATTTGTAGTTAAGCATTTACATATTTGGCAGATGCATCCAAAGTGACTTACATTGCATTAAAAGACAAACAAATGTATCAGGCAAATTTCATTTGTTCATGCATACCTTGGAAATCAAACCCATGACCTTGGCGTTGCTAGCACAATGGTCTTCTGTTTGTGTTGCAAGGATGTTCCATAGCAACCACAAAATGAATCATAGTTACTACAGTCCCGTTAGGGTTGCACAATATATGGAATTTATCGAAATATTGCAAATGTACATATCACGATATGCATATCGCAATGGCTTGCGATATCTGAATGAAAGTGCATATCTATACCAAAAATATTATTTCTCGTGCCATTTATATGGCAAAAAAAAATTTGCCTGCATATGATGCACAGTTTTCGCGTGCATATAATGCGCACTTTATGGCGTGTAATACGCACGCACTCCCCGTTCCTAATCCTACCCAAGGGTTTTCAGAAACATTTCTAATCCTAATCATCCTAATCCTACCCAAAAACATTTTTGGTATAGATACGCACTTTCATGAGATTGTGTTGATCAGAGAATAGACTGGGATCATGACTGTTTACAGTAACAAGCCGTGAAAAAGAAACTGAATTCGGGATTGCACAGTGTCCGATAGGCAGATTTCTGTGCGCACATTTCGGGTGTGTTTCAGACAGCAGCTTTTTTGTTTCAATGAAAAAAATAAGATTGTACAGGAACAACATTTATGTGAGTAAAATATGACAATGTTCATTTTTGGACGAACTAGCCAATACTTTCAATAACCTTCAAACTCCCACAAGAGAGAGAAAGAGATGTTCACATTGACGTGTCTGTCAATGTGTGGCAAATATAGACTAAAAGAGAATTATAAAGTGACTCCAACATTTCAGAGATAAGATCCTTCCTCAGATATTTCCATCCTCTTGATTTGTTCAACAGGTCAGGCTAACTGTTAGACCATATTTACAGCCAGCCCAGCAGGGGACAAGATTTCTCTCTTAAACCCAGAGGAAAGCCTGTGGATTGAGGCTGGTTGCTTAAGTTTTGATCTACATGCTCAGAGAGGCAGACGCACGCAGAGCCAAGAGCCATAGAGCACACAAATCCCACTCTATTAAACATGCAGCATACAAAATCATTTTCATGTGCAATCCCAAACAGAAAAAATCAACCATTAGTGACACCCACCTGAATTGCTTTGGACTTGACTGAACAGGCAGAATCTTCCAAGAGCAACAAAGTCTCCAGAGCAGTACTTGAAATCATGCAACAGAACAGTACATTAGTTCATGTCAAAATACAAGTAGCTACATACTAAAAGTGCATCATAAAAGCCAAATTACAGTCTTCATACATACTTTTAGGTTTTAGCATTGTTATTCCTTTTTTTTTGCTTCCCCAAAGACACATATTAAGGTCCTCAAAATCCTGTAAAGGTAAACGGATGAAAGGGGATGAGAGCCTTCCAAAATGCTCACAGCTGCTCAGTTCTGATATGCAGATTTGTATCTCTTGATACTTGGCTCAAA
This sequence comes from Phoxinus dragarum, assembly GCA_033366665.1. Lineage (NCBI taxonomy): Eukaryota > Metazoa > Chordata > Actinopteri > Cypriniformes > Leuciscidae > Phoxinus > Phoxinus dragarum. The sequence goes on along the minus strand of JARPMJ010004245.1, from coordinate 36,093 downwards.
CAGAACCGAAATGCAGACCATTATCGCAAGAAAACCCTTGTCATTGCAGGGCCACAGAGAACGGATATGCTTTCAAGCTATAGCTTTGTGAAGAACAGACAGAATTGAGTTGTTATTTGATGAAAATCTTGCCATTTACCGTAGCTCTCAAAGCTTATTCCAGCTTGTACACATTCGAAGCTGGTGCTGGTGATATTGGGCATCCTATTGCTTGCATAAAGACCAATCCAAGACAACTTTTTCGTGAACTATTTCTTTAATACCAATTGTTCAAAGTTGTTGTCTTCCAAGGTACCACCTAATACAATGCCATGAGGAAATGCCAGTTTACAAATTTATATTCATGCATCCAAAACATCCCTCTGCTACTATTTTCATTATATTGTGTCTTATTTTGCACTTTTTCATATTGAAAGTGAACACTGGTGGTTGTGGACAGGTATCACATACCAGTGCTTAATGCTCACATGTGTGTTGCCTGTATATCACCATAGATTCTACTGTGCTGAGTACACAGTGACCATGTAATTCATACAACCTAAAATGTTTGTGCATTAGAGAAATATGCTGCCTACTGTACCTGACAGTCTAGTATGGTTAAGTGCTCATACATATTGACAGAAATTACATTAAAGTAGGCTATACAATAACATAGATGCTTGTATACATTCAGCCATGCAATTTAATCATATTTCAATGGAAGTGAAGTAAGTTATGAAATTACATTAAAAAATCTACTTATGTCCTACTTGAGTGGATTCAAAAAGCATTGTAAAGTCAACTAATTGCATTTAATTGCAAAATAGATCCAATTAATTGAAAGAAAAAAACTGTTACATTCAGTTCACACTTCAGTATGTTATTTTGAAGTATATTATTTCTGTAATATGGGCTATTTTTAAAAGTATGTACTTTTTTTTTTCCCAAGGGAGATATGTCACTGGTTGAAATACACACTGTAGTTGTTGTTGTTTTTTATTACCCTTTTTGGTGCATTTGTGAAGCAAGTAGCCTAATTAAAATACTGCAACTATGAGATCTCGATGTTGTCCTCATAGCCCTTGACCATATTTATTCTTACTTCTGAGCAAATGTATCTCTAGTTTTGGCCAAAATGTTGGGCAGTTTCTCGGTTTATAGAATATCAACTTGTTCTGAAGTTAACAAAAACAATTGATTACTGCTTAATTATGCATCATTTAATAATAATAATATAGTATTGACACAAAATTAGATCACTTTCTGTTAAGATAAAAAGTCAAAACGTGTATTTTTTTACCAGCCATGAAATATAGATTAATCCTCATTAAAGTTACTAAAGTTATTCATGCAAAAGTAATGAGTGATTTGTTCTTTGTCTTGTGTTGTTTGATTAACATTAAACACACGGACAGCAGCAATATTAAGCGGTGAGTGAAAGCACTTTAAGAGTGAATGCATGGATCCTATATACTGTTACACGTTTGTTTTTATTTCTGTTTATGTTCAGTCAAGACATAAATTACTATGTTATGTTTACAAGGATACTTGCCAAGATGGGCATTTTGACATAATTTTGTTTGACAACTTTTTAGTACAAAGATCAAGAAGATGGGCAAAGGAGTTTAAAATAAAAGTGTAGTTTATTAAACAAAAAAAATATTAAACTGAACCTAATTGTGACATAATTCCCCCTATCGAGAAGGTGTGTCCATGTGCCATAAAGTCCAAATGAGGAAGGGAGGGTGGGGGCTCTGGGGGCAGACAAGGGGCCGATGAAGAAGAGGCTCCGGCAGAAAAACCTTGGTGGGACCAAGGACCGAGGTGAAGCAGGAGGGAAGTTAGAGCCAGATGGAGCCGAAAGAGTGGAGAAACAGTGGATTGGATGGCTCGTAAGTCTGTGGTGCAGGCAGGGTAACGTCTGACCAAGGCAGAGCCGGAGAGACTAGATAGCCTGGTGGAACCGTAAGGACGATGGTCTCTGGTTGAGTCACGGACGGGAGGAGCCATGGCGGAGCCTATAGATCGACAGGCCGGGGTAGAGTGACAGGATCCGCTGCTGGAAACTTGAGCCGGGGGCTCCACTTGCCTGGGCGACCCTTAAGATTTTCATAAACCTCACACAAGCCCTTTGTGAGAAAATAATAGTTGTATTATTTCATCGTATGCATAAAAAAGGCTGTTTAACCCAATTAAACATTTATTTGGCCTTTAATGAGCCTAAATACCAAGCACAAAATCCAAAAAAACTTTATAGGACTTGAACTTGCAGTGTTGGCAAATTGCCACTTATTTTATCCTGCTCAATGGGATTTGAGCAATATGAGATTTGTGCAGTCGCCTTAAGCCTCATCCAAGACATGTATCAATATCAATTTATAAGATTAAAGTATAGTAATCCAGGATCAGGGTTTTCAAGTGTTCATGTCTTCATGACCATGGTATACGTTTCAGGATGTGCCAATCCTAGATCAACAGCCTCTTCAGATGTATTAAGATGAAAACATATTACATAAGTACACCATGTTTGTGTTTTTTTGGTTCCTTTTATTCTGATTGGAATAGAACACTCTGCACACACTGGACACACTGACTGCACACACTGGACACACTGCACCATGAATTGTGGTTGTTTTCAATCCACTGTGCAAGTAGTTTATTGTCATTATTATCTTATTATTTCATCAGTTTGTCTTCTTGCATTTACATTTATGCATTTCACTCACACTTTTTTTAGCCGGTTATAGGGTAAAATGGGGTGAGTTACGCCCTTCTTCAATTTGTTCTAGCTGTCACTAAATTTATTCTCAACAAATTGAATTGATGCTCTTTTTAACCTTGACTTTTTATCTTAATAGAAAGTTATCTTCTTTTGTGTCAATGAATAATACATATTATAATGTTGTATGTTGTGTTCTATTTAGGAATTTGTGGAAAGTTAGAATATTATTCTGGAGTGAAAAGTTAAAGTTAGACCCATATTAGCTTTGACCAGCTCACAATTGGGGCAAAAGGCCCCAGTGGCATCTTGTTGCTGGTGTTTTAATAATTTCATATGATAAATAATACAATTCATGTAGATATTATCACACTATTCCATGAATTAGATTTCAAATTTCATTATCTTTTTATTAATCACTAAGATGTGAGTTGAGTGTAATCTCAAGTAATAGTTTACGACTTATGGCATCCCTTTCCTTTAAAATTTATTTTTATATCATTAAAAAAAATTACCTAATGTAATTTAGATTAATTGAAAAAATGAATGACTGGGATTTTTTTTGTTTTGGAAACTAATTGTCAAAATATTTTGGTTTAAATGGAACATTTTATTTAATATTTTATATGAATGACACAATTGTATGTTCTCTAGTGAACATTCTCTGATGTGTCCGGTTCATGAACGAATCGTTCTTTTGAACCGGTTATTTTCGTAATGACCGTCCTCCTCACGTAATGACGTCAATTCTATCATCCTGGCGGATAAAAATGCATTCAGATAAAGGCATTTATAAAACATAAATGTATGAAACTTATCCAAGATGATTATAACGATAATTACTATTTCCATTTATTTCTCTTAGTTACATTTTGAATGATGCATAATTGTTCCAGAGTAATAGCTAAACTTATCCCCCATTAAAATGTTACAGTCTAGCATCTTCCTCATGATTTTTTCAGTATATGTGTTCCCTTAAAAAAGGTAGGCGGCACTTTATTTTAAGTTTACGTGGTTACACATTGCTACATGTACTTACTATAGTAATTAAATTAAGCATAATTACAAGTAACTTAACCTAAACCAAACCCTAACCCTAACTATATAAGTACATGTTAATTCATATTACTCATTATTTATTTGATTAAGTACAATGTCACCCTAAAATAAAGTGCAAAAAAATTAAAAATTCCGTAAACTTTCCACATACACACTAAATAAGTGCATTAAATACTAATAAATAAATAACACAATAAACACAGAAAAGGAAATTCAGCCATGTTCAAAGAATAATATGCAGATTAATGATGGCAGCTTTTATCCTCTTCTTTTATACCAAAGAGAGATTTGTATGTGCTGTCTCTATTCAGAATTATAATCAATGCCATTTAGTGGCATTGACTAAGAGACATGAGTAATTAGGATCCATGAGCAGAGTTTATTCAATTCACAAAACCATAGACCAATGATCGCACACATGGTCAAAACCAACTCAGTCACTCAGGCTGATGCACACTTCAGAATACATTGTAGTAATACATCCCAGAATTAATAAAGACCAAGAGGATAAGACAGTATATGTATAGGGTGATGAATAGAGACAAGTATCTTCTGTTTTGCTCCAGGTTTGAAATGGGATGAGTAAATGATGACACAATTTCCATTTGCAGTGAACTATTACTTTTATTCTATTAGGTAATGTACGTATCAAATGGTAGACAAAGTGGAAGAGTCAAGGAAACCTGTTTATAAATAGTTATTAAATCACACATTTCAGCTTATACATTCTGCAGCTGTGGACTATTAGAAAAGCACACTCTGAGAAATTCACACACACAAAAGGTGTTTTCAAATTAATGCTTAAAGACAGACATTTTAGTAAAACCTTGAGCTTGCAGAAGATCATGATTTGAAGTCGTTTTAAATGTGGCCTCCACGATTCTAATCAATGCTAATAATGTTCCATCTCAGTGTGAACCCTCCAATGATAAACTGAAAGAAACATACCAGCAGATGCTCCAAAGAGAGATTTGCCTTGCTGTTTTTGTCTTCCTAAGTGCCATTATAGCAATTCAAAAGAATAGTTCTGTTATTTACTGACATTAGCTGACCTTAGCTTTTAAAGATGAGGCAAACATTCAATAAAAGCATCATAAAATGGTCCATATGACTTTTGTTCTATACAATAGGTCTGGGTGAAGAACAAAACAAAAATGTATACTAAAATTGTTCTTCCCCTTCAGTTAAAAACTGCCACTTGTCTAGATCTAGACTAGATCAGTCTGATTCATACATGAACAATTCAGAAAGGTTTTCTAAACTGTGGTTTGGTAGTGGTTTGAAACTAAATGAGTTAACTAAGTGTATATGTAATTGTATATGTATTATTTTTATTCCTTTAACCCAGTGGTTGTTTAGGTCACATTTGCCAGCACATACCACTTCTTTAGCATTACAACCAACACCCTGTTTAGTTATTTACATGTATGAGTGCACATTAATATGTATGTTATTAACAAACAATGTTCTGAAAGAGTCTTCACAATCGCATCTCTTCATATTTAAATTAATAAATGCTGATTGTCTTCCAGTTTGAGGCCATTTTCTTACACTCCAAACACACATACTCCACTTGCCCACTCACACAACATAGTCCACCAGTACACAGAAAAGAAGTGGAGATGAAACAAGTGGAGTGAGGACGAGTGGATTTTGTGTGTTTATAGATTCAGATCAAATGTCAAGAACATACAGTAAGAGACTGTATTTACATGACAGAGGTATAGTGCCCACAAGAACGAAATATTACAAATTAGATAATTCATACTTTAGTTTGTGGAACACATATTCACTATTAACTATGACTTTTGCCTCAAAAAACTCTTAATTTACTGCTCATTGATAGTTAGTTATGTAGTTGTTGTAAGTTTAGGTATGGGGTAGGATGAAGGGAAGTAGAATATGGTCATGCAGAATGTGTGTCCTTTATAGACTACTAATAAACAGCCAATATGTTTCTTTGAAAACTGTACTCCGAAATGCAAAGGCCGCCTCCGGGAAGTGAGTACATTGCATTGTTTTATCAACTTACAGGTTATAAAGTTTACTGTAGCTATACGGTTAAACAGTTTTTTTTTTGGCTAAAATGTCATGTTATTAAAGATGACGCTGCTACGAACTGGCAATTTAAGACAAAACTGGCTACTTAACGACAAATGCTAGACACTATTCTCCTCTCCTCAAATAAATAAAACATTGGACTGACAGTTTGAGGAGTCACAAGCTCTTTTTAATACTTTTCATTGGTTTAGTTTTTGCAAAACCCACAGAAATATGTGAAGGCTGACCAAAAGTAATAATTTATGGAAGAAAAAAAAAAAACGAAATATGGAGATAGTCATCCCTATAGAAAAGCCAGGTTAAGGCAGATTTGAAGCAACAAATTATAGGCCAATAGCACCAACATTAAAACGTAAAATAATGGAAAGATTGATTACAAATAGATATACATATGTGATAGAAAGTCGGGTCTGTTTTCACCTCATCAAAGTGGCTTCCGCAAAGGTAAAACAACAAAGGATTAAATACTATGTTTGGAATCAGGGATAAGAAACGCACAAATAAATAAAGAGGTTGTAATAGCAGTTCCCAGCATAGGTGTGCCAGCATAGGTAGAAGCTATAAAGGTGAGGCTACTGTACATCTGTATGCTTTCCCCCCGAACGCTCTGCTCTGGAGTTCTAGAAAGAATACACAGAACGGGGATCGCTTCTGGTAGCCTTGTTCCAGCCGGCTCGAGTGTAGTTTTGGACCTGTCAGATATCCTAGACGGTCTTCTGTGGGAGATTCCAGTCAGGAGGGACCTCCCATCGCCGAAGGCACAATATTTCATCTCGGTCAGAGATGTGGAAACTTTAGGTCTGGCCCCTGAGGGGGATCAGTTCCTGAATACACGTCTCTCCACCAAGGTGGTAGAGACCATTCTTAACTCTAAAGCTCCCTCCACAAGAAAATTATATATTTTAAAGTGGAGAGTATTCACTTTATGGTGCAGACAGTTTAAACCTAGTTAACTGTGGCTTCAGTGCTGGAGTTTCTGCAAGACTGCTTTTCTGCCGGTCTTTCCCCATCCACAATTAAAGTTTATATGGCAGCCATTGCTGCTTTCCACAGTGGGTGGTGGATCTTTGGGGAAGCACCATTTGGTGTCTCGTTTCTTTCAAGGTACTTTGAGGATAAGGCCAGCAGCTCAGATTAGAGTCCTGGCTTGGAACCTAGCCATAACATTGGAATATTGTCCTCGGCACCCTTTGAGCCCTAGGACTTGGCAACAAATAAGTGCATTGCTCTAAATTTCGTGTTTCTATTAGCGATTACTTCACTTAAGAGAGTAGGAGATCTGCAGGGTCTTTCGGTTGCCTCTTCCTGTATTGAGTTTTCCCCGGGTGGGGTGAAGGGCATTCTCCACCTGAGGCCGAGTTATGTGCCCCAGTTACCCACTAATGTGGCCCGGTCAACAGTCCTTTCATCCTCGTCCTCATCTGTCGGAGAAGAAGCTACTTTTACTTTGCCCTGTCAGAGCTCTTGAAGTCTATGTAAGATTACCAACTGCTGGTATGCTTTGGGCCTCTTAAGAAGGGATGCTCAGCCACTAAACAAACAATCACAAGTAGTGTTGTCATGATGACGAGGAAGTATCATCAAAGAATGAATTGATTTCTAGCCCTTGCATTGGCTTTACTACTAGATATATTAATTGAGATGAGAAATAAAAAGCCGCCCTGTACAGCTATGATCAGCTGTTCGGCCGAGCTTTCCATCTTGTTACGGAAAGGCCGCTGGTTTTTGTCGCATGACCTGTTGAGATGCTTCTATTATAAGCCGCGCGCCTACATTTGAAGTAACGAATTTGCACGCGCATAAAACGCGATATGTGAACGGCCCCTAAAGTGGTATCGTGTGCGGTTGTATCTAGTTTAAAAGGCCTTTTAAATATGAACGCAGATTTGGATTAAATAAAAGGACAGTCAAGTTAAATAAAACACGTTTTATCTCCTGTTTAGTTGATAACACTACAATAAGATACCATTCACTAACATTACTTAATGCCTTATCTAACATCAACACATTGAGGCGGCAATATATTTTTACAACATTAATGTATGTTTGTGAATGTTATTTAATACAAACACTTGTATTAGTGTATTAGGCTACATTTTTAAATTACCCCAAGGAGAATAATTGCTTCAGTATATAACTATTGTTAGGTCATTTTATCTAATGTTATCTAACAAATGGATATACACTTTAATATAAGCAAATTTAATCTAAATTAGCTTTGGTACTGAAATTGGTACCGAGAACCGTGGATTTCACAGGTATCGGTACCGAATAGTGAAATTTTGGTACCGTGACAACACTAATCACAAGGTTGATTGTGGAGGCTATTTCCATGGCTTATGAGGTGCGTGGTTCGCCTTCACCTCTTCAAGTCAGAGCTCATTCTACTCGAAGTGTTGCTTCTACCAGAGCGTTGCTGTCAGGAGCATCCCTTCAGGAAGTTTGTGATGCGGCAGGGTGGTCCTCTCCGCACATATTTATAAGGTTTTATAGCCTTGACCTTCTGGTTACTCCGTGGTTGTGCCGGGACAGCTTCACACCAGGGCAGGCACTTGTTAGCATGGTGAAGTTGGTATTTCATTCCCTAAGGGGAACGTCACAGATTACGCATGTAACCATGGTTCCCTGAGAGGGCTATGAATGCCTGGGAGCGGCTTGCTTAAGCCTATCAAAAGCTGATGCTGTTGTGATGCAGGCTTCCCTTTATAGCTTCCGTCTACACCAGCACACGTCACGAGGTGACGCAGCACCAATCAAGATTGGAATAGTTGCACACGTGCTTCAGACGCAGTCACACTGAACGCATAGTTATATGCGTAACCTGAGACGTTTTCATTGATGTGGAAAAAGCATATGACATGTTATGGAAGCAGGGATTACCAATTAACTCATTTAAAGAATATTGCAATCAGTGCGAGTGGAAAATGCAGGTGAAAGTGGGAGCATCTTGCTCTAAAGTTTATGCAGCTGAAAATGGAACACCAGTAGCCAACAGTGTGTAGCTTCCTTCTATTCCATAAAATGATCAATGATATATTTAATTTAAAACAGGGTATGAGTAGATCACTATAAGCAGACGACAGGGCACTTTGGAAAACAGGGCGAAATGTAATATATAGGTAAGAAAGTTCAGGAAGCAATAAATGAAATAGAAGAGTGGGCCCCAAAATGGGGTTTTCATTTCATTCATCAGTAGCTAAAACACAGGTCATTTGTTTTACAAAAAAAAGAGTGATGTTCATTAATTTATCACTATATGGACAGCTTCTGAAACAGGTGTCAGTGGTAAAATGTCTTGGAGTGTATTTGGATATAAGATTGACTTTTAATACACAAGACCACTGCTTACTGCTTATGTCATGAGATGTTTAGTAGAATGTGAATGGGGAGTGAGTCCCAGCTCTCTTTTTATTCATCTGTTTTGGATCACGCGCTGTGATATGCAAAAAGACCGCTAGACAGGGGGAACCATTGCGTCCACTCAAAAGACTCATGTCGTTTTGCTTATCTAGCTACTGCTCTCCGGGGATGTTCAACTAAATCCGGGACTGGTTTAGCCAGGAATACAGCAGAATACAGCCTCATTTGGCAACAACCATGGTGGCACAATGAGTTGAGTGCCTGGGGATTTCCTGTAGATCTACCTGGCCTCCCAAACAATTAAGTGAGTCTAATTAACAGCGTACACAATGCTCCAGGGTATGACATCTCTACACTGCTTTCTGGTGCTTTTACAAGATCTAACGAGGCATCACGTTAAGATTTAACTTATAATGCAAACGCTTCCTTGTCTCGAGATCCTGCAGGAAGAAAGCAGATGAAATTTTGGATATTTCAGACTTTTAACCATGCATAGGTCCTATGGGACCTGAAAGTGAAACCGAGAGGACTTTTTGGTGGAGATTTGAATATCAGACAGACAAAGTACACAACTCTCTTACTTGAGTAAAAGTACAGATACTACTGGTCAAATATTACTCCGTTACAAGTAAAAGTTGTAAAGAACGATTTTTACTTAAGTAAAAGTACAGAAGTATTATTATTAAGTACTCATTTTTAAAAGTACTTAAGTATAAAAGTAAATGTCAATGCATTGTTTTATTATTGTTGCATGTAATAGCCAATTTACAGTACCTTATGCCTCTGAATCTCTGCCAACCTATTCATATCAATTTCACATTTATTTCACAGTTCCAGTCGTGGGATTGAACTAGTGTACTCAATAACGTCCACAATGGTTTTGGACGCCCAAATGGGTGTTCCCAGTTTTTTTGGCTTTTAGTATGAATATGTTAGCCGTGTTATCTACAAGCTGTGCTCCAAAACAATGACAAAATTCGCATTTAGAAGACCAAACCCAACGTTGAAAATTAAAATCATGTTGATGTCAGAATCCAATGTCAGATTGACATTAATCTCCAACGTTGGACAGACGTTGTATTGTGGTTGAAAATCGGTTGACATCAGAAACCAACATCAGTCGAGTTCTGACGTCAACCCGACTTTCATTTCCAACCAAAATGCAACCCAAATCATCCCTGACATTACTACTTTCTACTCAAGGACCTTGACAGAAATGTAGTGGAGTAAAAAGTACGATATTTGTCTTTCAAATGTAGTGAAGTTAAAGTAAAAGTTTCCAGAAAAAATAATACTCAAGTAAAGTACAGATACTCAAAAAGTGTACTTAAAGTACAGTACTCAAGTAAATGTACTTTGTTACTGTCCACCTCTGATATCAGAAGTATGTCTAATTTATTATCCAACTCAAATTTGGACTTCCTTTGTATCTCTGAAACGTGGTTGCAACAATCATCATCTTCTATCATACCTGTATATCATGTTTTATATGGGATAGATCCTCGGAAGGGGAGGAGTGTTAATCTATATCAAAGATGGCATTAAGTGTGAACGTCTCATGTTTAACTCCGTTAATGATTTAGAATTTGTGGGGTTGAAAATGATTCTATCTTCTCAAATCTCATTTATTGTTTTTTATGTGTATAGACCCCCCTTCAGCAAATAATACAATAATACAATCAACGTACAGGAATTTCAAAAGAATGTAAACAAAACAAAGAAATAATTCTTATGGGTGATTTTAATAAAAATGTTTTGAAAAAAAATGGAAAACTATTGCACATAAATTCCATCTAAATCAGTTAGTTAAATGGCCAACAAGAATTGCTAACTCTTTAAAGACACAGTTAGTTTTAGTATTTACTAACAAACCCGAAAGGATCATCAAGAGTTATAATTTGATACTGGGTAATCTGATCATAATTTAACTTTGGTTGCATGGAAACTAAACGAAAATAATTTAAAAAATAATACAGTAACTTCTAAAAATGTTTTTCATTGTATACCTAAAGTAAAGTTAGTAACATTTGATGAAGAAACAGCTGATTTTAAAGTAGGAATGATATAATATATTCCAAGGATATTGATATGGTTGTAATTGCAATAGAATTAATTATGTAAGAAATACATTTACTGTTAGAGTTTAGAAGAAATTCAAGCATAAAAATAATTGACTGTGGTTCAATGAGAAAATATGGAAGCTGATGAAGAATAGGGATTCAGCATTAAAGAAAGCTATTAAGTCTGGAAGAGACATTGATAGGCTCTGTTATAAAGGTCTGCAAAATACTGTAAAGTTATTGAGAGCTTAGAGTAGCCAATTATTATTTTCATCTAATGAACTAGGCAATAGGCAATAGCAAGCTAATTTGAACATAAATACTCTTTTACGGAAGGGAACAACATTTTATAGGAGATCTTAAGCTTAAAGGTCAGGGAAAGCATGAAGACGAATATGCCATTGCCACTACTTTTAATAGTTTTTTTTTTTAATTATTAATTCAGTTAATAAAATTGGGGGGAAATTTTGCAAGACGGGAAATGCATAGTTATTTGATACAAAGTTATTAGCTCATTACAAAATTCAAAATGTAGAGATGATCATCAATTTCATACTATGTTTGTACAAAGTCACAAAGATATTTTAACCCCTGTCATGACTGATTTAATTAATTTGTCATTGAATATAGTGTTTTTCCTACTGCATGGAAATAAGCTGTTGTTACTAAAAAAATTTTGTAAATCTGAAGATCATTATGAAGTATATATTATTACATAATAATTGTAGTATACAGTATAATAAAACCATAAGCATACTGCCAGTACTCTCAAAGGTTGCAGAAAATATTGTTTTTGAGCAACTGACATCCCATCTTAATACAGTTAAGTCTGGTTTACATTGTATGCAGTTTGGTTTCAGAGTAAATTATTCTACTAAAACAACTACTTTCCATTTAATAGAGAAAATAAAATCAAAAGTTGACAAAGGAGGATTAGTTGGTGCTATATTTTTAGATTTGCGTAAAGCCTTTGGTACAGTTAATCAGTTCTCCTTTCTAAACTGTCTAAATTTCAGTTTTCATCTGAAGCTTTAGCGTGGATATCGTCTCGGTTACGTATGTAACCCCTCGTTCCCTGAAGGATTCCCCGTACTTATTGGAATCACACTTAGGGAGCCTGTCATCTTCGAGTATTGATAAATGAGCCAATGCACATTGGCTTGCGAGATTTGCGGGTAAGTACGGAAGCGGATGCACGCACCATTTGTCCTTTCGCTGAGGAGCCGAGCAAGCCGAGCAGAGCCCGAATCAGCGGTTGTCCAGATATAGTGGCGACGGGACTACATCTCTGTTCCCTCCTTTAGGGAACGAGGGTTACATGCGTAACCGAGACGTTCCTGTTCAGTTCGGTCACATTCAACGTGATCCAGAAGAGGATTGTGATTCCCTGGCAACACATGATGGCTGAAATATGGTTGGATAAAAGCTCTAACATAAACATATACTTCTGGAAGCAGCTCAACCAAGAGAAAGGCTATGCAATTAAGATAATTGACTATTGGGGAATGATTTACAGTTTTTCTCGATTGCTTAAACACATTTCTTGAAACTATGCCTCATATTCTCAAAACAGTAAACACAAATCCATAACGTCTCACCCAATTCCCCAAACATCCTATTTTCAGGTCAAAATGAAGCTCTACACTCAAAACCATTCACTCTTGCTGAAAAAAACAAACTTTGTCCTCAGACTGGACACACAAGCCATCAAAATCACACACACTACAAACTAGTCTTACACACTCGTATAATAAATTTCAAAACAACATTTCAAAACTGGTAAGTTATGTTGGTTGTGGTTCCCCCCCTCACAAAACTTTTCACATGATGAACACAAAAGACACAACCAATGGATACATTGGCATATTTTTATTCATTCATGTACTCTTGTAAAAGTACTTTTTTTTTTTTTTTACTCCTCTAATTTTTTTATATTTACTTACGTAAGATATGTGTGTGACCATCATATGACAGTAATAGAGCACACACAAATCATATTCAAATATGGAATTGTATTGGAATGGTAAAGAGTGTTGGTCATGACAGAAGGGCCCTCCACTAAATGATAAAATATGATGAACAAGTCTAAGAATGTTCCACGTATGGTTGAAAAACCATCATTGGCCTAGAAAGATAACAGTCTGGGAGTCAAGACTATAAAGGAGGAAGGATGCTCTCCCTTCACTGTCACACTCTGCAGCCACTCTGTGTGACTGTACGACTGCTGGCGTTTTCTTGCAAGAAAATAAACCTCATCAAAGACAATTGGAAATGTTTGCCTCTTATTCAGTGATAGAATTTTGTTTGCCACCACACCTCCCTGAAGCTTCTGATGATGGAGGTGACGGTGAAGTGTCTCAAATTCTGCCTTACTCGTAGCCCAGCCTCCCTCATAGTCATACCATGGACAAGGACATGGTCAACTAAAGTGGCTTGAATTTCATCCGAGACCACTTGTCTTCTTGCCCTTCCCCTTACCTTTCCTCCTCTTCCTATCCCTCCCTGACTTCTTTCTTCATGTCTTTCTGGAGCTATTGTTCCAAAACTCAATAAACTGATTCGGGCCCTTTTATCTATCTATTGAAGGATCTGATTGATGTGTGTTAAATTTTGACTCTTAGTGTTTTCACCTGGGCAATTGTGTGCTAACTGAGCTAAAGCTGTGCTGACTTGAGTGAACAATACTGAATACTAGTGTTTTCTAAATGACCACATGGTGTAGGCAATGAGAAATGAAGGGATTTGTGTTTATAGTTTAGTGAAATGGGTGTGCTTTTTGATAAATGGCATTATGGTTTTGAAATTTTAGTTCAAAAGCCTGGTTATAGTGTTTAAGCAATCGAGAAAAACTGTAATACTCATTCCTGGAATAATTTGTTACATTTATATAGCGCTTTTTCTGGGACCTCAAAGGGCTTCACATATAGAAGGATATAGAAAGATCTCCTCAACCACCACCAATGTACAACATGCACCTGGATGATGCGACGGCAGCCATATTGCGCCAGAACGCCCACCACAAACCAGCTTACTGGTGGAGAAGAGACAGTGATGAAGCCAATCAGTATATGGGGATGATTAGGAGGCCATGATGGACAGAGGCCAAGGGGCAAATTTAGCCAGGATGGTTATACCCCTACTCTTTTTTTGAAGGACATCCTGGGATTTTTAATGACCACGGAGAGTCAAGACCTCGATTTAACGTCTCATCCGAAGGATGGTGCTCTTTGACAATAAAGTGTCCCCGTCACTATGGGGCGTTAGGACCCAACCAGACCACAGGGTGAGCGCCCCCTGCTGGCCTCACTAACACCTCTTCCAGTAGCAACCTGGTTTTCTCAGGAGGTTTCCCATCCAGGTACTAACCAAGCTCAGCCCGGCTTAGCTTCAGTGGGCAACCAGTCTAGGGCTACAGAGTGATATGGCTGCTGGCTAATTAAAAAAATATATTAAAGTGCAAGTCAGTGATTCTGACAGTGTTTAGGCCAGCAGAGAAGGCCTTGCTGGCCCTGACGTAACGCGCGTAACGCGTCTTTGCATTGACTTAACATTGAAATCACTCGCGCCTGACGCGCTATTCGCGTCCGGTGTGTAGGGGACCGTAAGGCCTGAAATTTGCACCAGAGTTCCGGCTTGGTACCTGGCTATTGTGCTAGAAGGTCCCTTCGAGCCCATTGATACTGTTCTAGAAAAGTTTCTTACCTTAAAAACAATGTTCCTTCTAGCCATATCTTCTCTAAAGAGAGTAGGAGATAATCAGGCCCTGTCAGTATCCCCCCACATGCAACAGGGATGGTCAAGACATTCCTTTAACCAAAGCCGGGCTATATCCCTAAGATACTGACCAACGTACCGCGGCATATTGTTTTTGCAAGCCTTCCGCCCTCCTCCTTTCAGAGATCAGGACCAGGAAAAGCTGAACCTTGTGTGTCCAGATAGAGCTCTGGATACTTATGTCCACCCGCCCGTGATGTTCCGTCTCGCCATTGGGTTAAATTTAAAAATCATAAAAATTTAAATTTAAATTTAAAATAAAAAAATAAAACATTTAAAAACTTCCTAATTGTATTTTTTATCAGTATCTATATGTAGTTACCCGTTTTCTATTATGAAATTCTGATGTTAAACAACCCCAGGAGAACGGCCTCTGACATCATCTCAAAGGATAGTTAATGTTTATGGAGACAACGCTGTCGGTCTGAAGTGAGAGCATGAGTACTCCTTGTTACCGTGGTGACTAGACATTACCCATGCACCCTGTAGAGATGAGAGGAGAGACGAAGAAAGAGAATAAGAGTGTAGAGATTGTTGTGGAAAATCTTGATGCCTCTCAGCTCAGTCAATTACTGCATCAGCAGTACGTCTTACCTAAAGTACATCTTACAGTATATACTGTATGTAGTTTTGTTTTACCTTATATAAACACACGCAGGTTTACAGGGTTGCTTTCAAATTAAATTCACGCAAGCCAAACCTGAAAAACAACGTATTGGTTCAGGTGCTCTGAAACTGTCTTAACCTTTGGCCAGGACTTTTTGAATTGCAATAGTAATACTATAGAAGACGAGGTATTTTGTCATACTTTACTCTATTGAATATTTCCCAGTGTAGATTTATATCTGACATTCAATGTCTCTATAGACACACACATTTTCACCATTATTGCCCGGGAAAAAAGTTACGCTTCATTGAACACATCTAAAATATACTGCAAGTCACAATATATCAACCTGTTCTCACTCCCAAGGTGTCAAAAAACAAGCATGACCAAGTGTGATGTGGTAATGTTTTTATGTCAAAAATACTGATACCTGTCTATTTTTGCTGCGCTGCTTATGCTCAATTAAAGTAAAAGCACACTTTTGATGGACAAAATAAATATGATTTCAGACAAAAAGTGCCCAAAATGCACAGAATTCAGAATGTCAGAAAAGAAAATGAAGACTCAAAAATATTTATAGAAAATGTACTCATTTAAACTTGTTTTTAATATTCAGATTGGGTAAAAGTAGCCTATATGGTGTTTAAAATAAATAAAAAACGAGTAAACTAGTCAGAATATACAGTAGATGTATTAGCTTTCTTTTAGTTTATGTAATAGCCTACACAGACAGGTACATGCTCAAATCACGTGTACATTTGTAAAAAAATGTTTGCTGTGTTGTAACATATCAAAGTAGGCCGCAGCACATTCGCGTTCGGTGTGGAAGCACTCATTACACAAACAGCTGATCAAAAATTAAAAACCATTGCGCAAATTATTTGTGCGTCAAAATCGCGTCCAGTGTGAGGGCCCTTAAGATGTGTGTGAATTTCCCACACCAGGAGTCATTTATATAGTTCTATTTTATAGCAATTATCTGTTCAAAATTGTTTCTATGTTCTATGCAAAATGTTCTATTAAAGAAAAGTTAGAAATTAAATATTTGTGTGTGCTGTAAAGTGGTTGGAAAAAAATTAAATCGGAACCAGCTAAAAACATGAGTCAAACTCAATGAAAAATCGGAAATCGGAATCGGCCTAGAAAATTGTAATCGGTGCATCTCAAAATCAGTCCAATGCTTTTCTCAACACTGAACAGCTATTTGAAAATGTATTTATTTACTGTCACTTTTGATAAAAGACAATAAAAAAAATAAAAAAAATAAACACTGACCCCAAACTTTCGAATGGTAGTGTCGGGGTTATGGTTAGTTTTGTTAGTTAATAGTTAGTTTTAGTTTGGTTTTCAATTGTCCCTGCTTTGACTGTGTTCTCAATGTTTCCATCCAACCTATTTTTAGGCACATTTTGGGATATCACATCAAAACTGCTGAATGGAAACGCCAAGATGCGCATAAAATTCTAAAAATGCACATAAAAAAAAAACGTATGCGCTCATTTGAGTCGGATGCATTTTTTATCTGAAAAGAATACATGCTCATAAAAACGATGGAAACACATTTACCGAACAATTTCCTTCATGCGCATCAAAAAAAATCATGTGACATTGCGTGATGGGACGGCATAGCTGAACTAACCAGCGGAATGATCTTTTAGCACAGCATCTGAAACTCTGTTTAGGTTGTTCTGAAATGCCTGAGCAAAGTCTGTCGTCACAGTGGATAATTCCCTCTCTTACAACTGCGTTCCCAAACAGCAATGTGTCCCTCTGAAAACAAGATAACAAGTTTCTTGCATTTTGTCTGCGCACTCTGAGATGCTAGAAATGTATCTATATACACTGCCTTCTCCTAATTTTCTTAGCGATATTGCCCATTATATCGGGAAGTGACAATTTTGTTCTCTGTTCAAATGTTTCGTGTGATATTCCAATTTTACACATAAGTTAAATTCATAACTTTGGATGAAAACATAGCCATTCATTGTTAGTTTGATAGGTTACACACCTGTTCTATGTTATGTTGTTTGTGTATATAAGCCCTTAGTTTTCCCAGTTTTGTGTTCATCATCATTAATGTTTATGCATTAATATGCAGAGTCACATATTCAAAAGAAAAATCCAAACTTTAGCATGTCACAGAACAAGAGAGCCAATGGAATTTCACACCAAAGCTGATGTAACACTTCTTCAGGCGGCAAATCATGTGTGTGAATGTGTGCATGATTTTAGTGCCATGGCGGATGCGGTTTTGGATCTGTGCCTCACACGAAGCAATCGTTTATTCTCGGTAGACTTGGAATATTTTTAATTTTTTAATTATTGCTTTTCTTTTTTCTTGTCGTCTCTGCCTGATATAACCTGTGTTTGATATTGACAGATGATTAGGGTTTGGGTTAGGTGCTCAAAATGTCTAAACACACAGTATAATGCAAATAAAATTATTGCGGTTGTTCAAATTAAAAGTTATACCCCAACATATACAGCAGGCTGTCATAATGACAAATATTATACCCCAAAATATAATTAGTTCATTTATGCAAAAGGTTTCTCATTAAAGGCAATAGCGTTCCTTCATCAATATTGCAACAGTTAGGGATAGCATCTTAATAGTGATAGTAATAGTTTTTGACGCCTTGGAGGTGAGAATGGTTTCAATGGATGCCCCATACTGAACACTGGGGACCTGCTGTTTATCAAAACACAATTAAGAGGAATACTTTTGTCTGTAATATGAAAATCTGTCTTCTACAGCATATCTTTAGCCTACTTTTTTAATTAGCCTAAAAAGCCTAAAATTTATATTGTATTAATGGGTTGTTAATAAAAAAAATCGATCAATATTTGTTTCCAACAAATATCGTAATTTGTAAAACCAAGCATTTTTTGTATTTGGGCTTCTGACGAATAATATTTTGGTTACTGAAATATATACACTGATAAAAGTATCCCCATGTGAAAGAAATGTTGATATTGTATAAAAAATGAAATATTATTTTTTTATATATATATATATATATATATATAATTTTTTTTTAGTTTCAAGATTCACATTGAAGTAAAGCACAGAAAACACAGAAAACATGCTTTGCAATGCATTGTTCCTGCAGCCACATGCAAATCAATCACTGTTTATCTGAGAGGTGCTAGGACATGTTTCTCAGACTAAAAGGTGAAAGAATTCCAGAGCTCAGATTTTTACATATAACATGCATTTGAAGCACTGAAAAAAGCACTGAAATTGTTTATTGAAAACCCTGCCAGGCACTAAAATTGTTATTGAATAGAAATGTGAAATTTTGAACATGAACATGTTCACAGTAGGCTAATGTTGTCTACAGAACCATGTCATGTTTGATCTGAATCCATGAACATACATAAGCCATACAAATCTACATTTATACTTGTTCACCTTATTTATATTTGAGTGTGTGGGCTTATAAATATATTTATTCTTAATGTATCCACATTATATATATTAAAGCTGTTGAGACAGCCCTTAAAACAGCATTAGTAAGTTATCAACCTGAAGTTTAGTTGCTTGGGACTGGTCTTTCAGGTTATATGACCTTCATGACCTTCAATGGTCTTAAAAGGGGAATAAGATGATCACTTCTAGATTATTTATTTTATTTATTATAATAATAATGATAATATTTTCCTTCTCCTTGAAAATAAGGTGTGGGTAACTGGGTTTTAAATAATTTATAATTAAATTATGATTTTTGAAGAGTTATAATGTTAACTTCTTGTGCATGTGCGAACGTGTTCTACTACGTAAGAACGAGCCTATGGTTGAATTTGGAAATAAAGCCTCAAAATAGTCCTCAGATGCCATGTCTGTAATTTATATCAAAACATTTAGCATTAATTGTATCTCATACAGTTTCATTAAAAGAAGTTATTACTTCCACCACGTGCGTGACATCAAAAACCAAGGTGGTTGAACGACCACTTTGCGACAACATGGTTTCGGGGAATAGTCGTAGCTAGCTAGTTGCTATTCTCCAAGGATGCATCGTACTATGTGTAGCAGTAGGCATTTGCTCTGCCTTTTTAACGCTCGGGCTGGATGGTGATTTAGCTCTAGTTATGAGGATTATTAATATGGTTGGTGTACGTTACCTGTGAGGGCATTACACGTGACGTCATGTCATTGTTGTCGTTCCGGTGCGGTGTGCAAGAGCTGGAGAGGTAAGAGATGCAGGTTAGCGACTCGGTTGCAAGTGATTCCTGTGGCACCGGGTGATATGGACTTCTTTGTTGTAGTGGACAGGGGAATTAATCGGCGTACACTCGGCATTTTTCGTCATTTTCGTTCACTGGACGCTTGAATTAGAGGTCCAGTTCAACATAAGCTGCTGAGCGACCACAAATTTATTACGTGACTGCTGCCTGTTTGACTTGATTTCACGGATACGACTGCGAGTGTACAATTCTGTGTGCTGTGGTTGCTGCTCGGCTAGTAGCCTTAACGGCTAGCGTCACCACGATGTCTCCGACCTCGACACCATTAACGCTAAAAGTTAGCTGTTTGTTTCTATTCCATGAGAATTGGTGGGGGATGCTTTCGTTACGCAGGATTGCGCTTTTCGTGGCCTCGGTTACGATTTAAAAACCTGGTCCGTATTTTCCTGATGTTGTCCAGGATATCCGTTATCAACTGATCTCATAAGAGTACCCTGAATTTAAGTGGTGAATGTGTAGTATTAAACAATGTTGTGAGGTGATCATCTGGAATGCATCCTTCTACATGTGATGAGAATGTTTGTTGTCAAACTGTTTTGAGATGAACTGTGCGTTTGGGCCTACCAATTGTTTCTATGTAGTTCTTTGTTTTTCTTTTCTTTTTCTTTTCTTTTGTGTATGAGCCTTACGTGTGTGTTCTTTATTGTAGGCCTGGGCGGCAAGGAAACTAAGGGTGGCAGCCCTACTCATCTTGGTGCTGGTATTTTGGAGTGTTTGCTGTGCCACACGGAGGTTTTCAATCGAGTGCGATGTGTGAGTGCACGTGTGTATGTGGTTTCTTTGTTTCTTTTTTTTAGGAGAATAGAGAGGCCCCTTGGGTTGAGTGATTTGGGCTGCCGTCCCCAATTTCCGTCGCCAGGAGTGTCCAATTTTGAATATCCTTTTTGTTGATGGTGTTTTCTTTCTTTTTTTTGGATAATTTGAATCAATAAAAGTGATTTTACTGTTTGTATACCTCACCCATGTCTCATGCCTGACTCCAACCGATACGAGCCTGTGAGCCTTGTGTGCTAGTTTGTCTAGGGCGATTCCCTGGTAGTAAGCCCCCAGGGTGGCGTAGTTGGTTTATGTATTTGGTGGCCCTGTTTCTGAACCCGATCGCCACATATGGTAGTGTAGCAGCGAGTTACGTAGGAAACGCACCCCTGACCGGATCATTGAATCAGTGAGTTGTTGACTCGCGAACAACTGCAATCGAATCAGTCCAATTCGCAAATAAATTTGTCCGTGTGATAAAGCAAAATAATAATAGTCCAGCAAAATCAGATAATTGAAAAATTAAGCCCTTGACGCCTGAATTTATTTACAATTATATATAAAAATTAGGCCTATGTGTGTTTATGGCTCCAAGCTGATGCTAAATTAAGTTGAGATTGTTTATTTGTCTATAGCATATAGAATAGATATAAATGTAGGTATGATGCAAATTAGCGACAACAGGCATTTCTGGTTTTTTTTTTTTACAAAATGATAACATTATTAAAACACATTTTCCCATCTCAGGTATGTAGATTTTATTCATGTCACAAATTTGTTAGAACTTCTAAACTTTAATTGACAAATTAATGAATCTTGACAACAGCAAGAAACTCTCCTACTCCCTAACATTGACAGTAGTTTTTTATTCCATGTTACACTCTGTTTAGCTCTTTCCTTGTTTCTCCAGTGCATAAGTGAACAAAAAACACACTATTATAAGTATATTACACTGTCAGTTTAACTCTGGCATTGTTTCTCCAGTGCATAGTGAACAAAAAAAAAAACTATAATAAAAAAAATGACACTCTGTTTGTTTAATTCTGTCCTTGTTTCTCAGTGCATAGTGAACAAAAAAACACACTATTATAAGTAAATTACACTGTTTGTTTAACTCTGTCCTTGTTTCTGCAGTGCGTAGTGAACAAAAAAAACACACTATAATATGTAAATTAACAGCTCTGGAGAGAGGGTGGATGATTTAAAGTGTTGCCTAATGTGCAAGTTCAGATTGCCTAATGTGCTTATTGTGAGATTGATTTGTTTAGCAGATACATGAAACAGTTAGTGTATGCATGAGTCATTCGTGCAGGGTTTCTCAAACTTTACTGGCCTGCTTTTAGATTTCAAAGTTCTCAGGATACAAACAATTACTGAACTTTACATCTGTCATGTGAAACTGGGTCATGTGGAAAGTGACCATGTCACTTGAAGTGTCTTTGCATGAAACAGTCCTTACTTGTGGAATTGACGAAAGCAGTCCTTGTTTTTGTTGAGGCACAGGTGACCGGGTGCACTTTGCACATTTGATTACAGTCTGGCCCTTGCAATGTGGGAGTTTGCAGCGTTGTCGCTCACTTTCAACCACTGGCCAGTGACCCACAGCATCTGAACGGACTTCCTGTGTCGGCATAACCGTAGCTGGACCTCAATGTTTCTTCTCAAACTCCCTTTCAACTTCTCAAACTCCCGTTCAACATCCAATGAAGGCCGCCCCCTCTTCTTCTTTGACAGATCCTTGCCTTGCATGCAGAGTGCCTGTGCGATAGATGTCCTGAAAGCAAGCAAATCCTTCTGCTTCTTTCATGGGACTGTCAGTGACTCACAATCCTGCCGATACAACAACCAGCTGTTGACAATGACCATGTACACAAAGTGAAAAAATAGTCTATGGTAGTACTTTTTTTACCTTATGTGGATGCGATAATATGCTATCAGTGCATCAAGAGCATCAATGCCGCCCATGAACTTGTTGTACAGGCTAATGATGCTTGTTAGTTCACCCAAAAATGAAAATTAGCCCATGATTTACATCCTAGGTGTATATGACATTCTTATTTCAGATGAATGCAATCGGAGTTATATAAAAAAATGTCTTGGCTCTTCCAAGCTTTATAATGGGAGTGAACATGCAGAAGTAATGATGACAATTGATGCCTCTCGCGGTTTCAAACAGGACTGGGCAATCGGGTTTGTCATTACGTTGTGCATTAAGTTCAAGGGTTGAACTTAATTCCTACGGGTGATGTCAAGCGCTTTAACGCGCCTGCAAAGCATTCCGGGAAGACGCCGCTGCATTTGGAAAAATGCTGGCGCGTCAAAAAAGCTGGCCGATGCCCTTCTTTATGCAAATTAATCCGTTGAACGCGACGCGACTATCCAATAGAAGTAGAGCACTTAGAGACGGAGGGAAGTCTCTCGCGGGTCCTTTGTTCAACATTCGCCGCTGGCTCAAAACCACGCCCATAGCGGTTCACTTAAGGAACACCCATCAAAGTACAAATGTGGGGAGGCGTCGCGACACCACGCACAAGTGGATCCGCACTGTTACTCTTTTTGCTTAAATCGTTACGGCAGGTCTGCCGGAAGCTAGTTATTTTAGTCAATAAAGATTTAAATATGGATATTTTTCTTACACGTACGCATCCCTTCACTTCAGAAGGCCTTTATTAACCACCTGAGACGTGTGGAGCACATTAATAATAAACAGATGCACTTTGATGGACTTCCAAAAACATATCCATTCACTCTCATTACAAAGCTTGAAAGAGCAATTTATATTTTTTAATATAACTCCGATTGTATTCCTCTGAAAAAAAGAATGTCATATACACCTAGGATGGCTTCAGTGTAAGTAAATCATGGGCCTATTTTCATTTTTTGGGTGAACTATCCCTTTAAGTACAGAAACAAAGTAAAAATAATGTGTTACTGTCCACCGCTGGTGCTAAAGTACAGCCATCACAAGACAAAGAACAGACTAAACTGAGAGCAATAAAAACAGCAAACTCTTGATCAAAACAAAGAACAGCTGGATGTACTGTAATCAATGAAACAATGAATAACCATGACAACCAAAGGGAAACACAGGAAAAAAATGACAAGCTAAAACTTAATAAAAACTCAACTAGAACCAAAACTGAATGTGACGCTCAGTCATTATGTGTATATTTTTGATGTTGTATTTTGCTCTGATTTGTCTCACAGAGTACCCACTGCTTCATCTTACCAACCTAACTGTCCCTGAAATTTTAAACACTGACATTAATATTTAGTTCCATCTCTGGTAACACTTTATAATAACTGCACGCTATTAATCATTAGTTAAGCATTAGTAAATTCATCATTTATAAAGCATTCATAGACATTAATAAGCAGTTTATAAATACAGCTACAAATGCTTTATTCTTGATTTATAAGCATATCTATTTCTAATTTCTAAATGAAGTATAGCATTATTTACAAACCAGTTATTTAGGAGTTGTCAGTGATTCATAAGATCACTTAGAAAGTGTAAGTAAATGTAGTAAATTCATGTATTTATAAAGCATTTAGTAGTGGTGAGTTAACTATTTTGTGAGCTAATCTAAAGTGAGGACTATTCATGGCTTGTAAAGCATTTACAAAGGAGATTTAAAGGCTCATTTGTCTTCTAAACAGAAAAAATAAACAAACACAACACAGTAATACAGAACATAGAAATATTAACAGCCTTTAAATCTCCTTTGTAAATGCTTTACAAGGCATAACTAGTCCTCACTTTAGATGAGCTCACATCAATAGTTAACTGACCACTACTAAATGCTTTATAACTACCTGAATTAACCATGAATTACAGTAGAAATTCATGTTAATAAAGCATTTATTAACACACTAAGTAACTATTAGTATACACCTGAATAATAAGATGTATGAATGCACATTTAAATAGTTTATTAATCATTTACTTATACTTTCTAAGTAATATTATGAACCACTGACAACTCTTAAATAACTGGTTTGTAAATAATGCAGTACTTAATTTAGAAATGATAAATTGATCATTAATAACATATGAAAATATGATTATTAAACACATTATAGATATGCTTTTAAATCAAGAATAAAGCATTTTTAACTGTATTTATAAACTGCTTATTCTTGTCTATTAATGCTTTATAAATGACGAATTAACTGTTTACTAATGCTTAACTAATGATTAATAGTGTGCAGTTATTATAAAGTGTTACCCAATCTCTTCTTTATTCTCCGTGATCTCAGATGAATAATCTGTGACATTAACGTAATATGCTGCGAAACAGTGCACATCTTCTCCCTATTGCTTGTTATTCCCCAAATTAGAGAAAAAAAGTCATTTATTTTGTATAAAACCATGCTGAATTGCTGATAAACCATGAGTCAATAAAACATATTATTCGGTCTATTTTATTCTATCAATTTTCTATAATGTATGCTTTTACTTGTATGTTGAGTTCATGCAAAACTCTTTATTATTTCCAATATCCACCACCCCCACAATATTGCTACATCGAAGAACTCAAGCTATAAAAAAAGCATTAAAAAGCACATTTCATATTTTCTATTCTCATATGCTTGTATTATCTTCTGGGCATAATGTTTAGTACTTTTTTGTTTCTGTCTGTTAAATGATGCAATCTGGAGTCACTATATTTTGAGATTAGCCTATAGTTTGACATTCCACATGCAGCTGGACATTATTAGTGCATCACTCAATGAAAACTTAATAAGCATTGCTCATATTTCTGCTAACAGCAATAAAACGTTCAGCTGTGAGCTCTTGGAGTTGGCACGTCAAAATCAAGAATTTGAATCTAGCTTGTAGAGATATCATCAGAAATACATTATGCATGGTCATTGTCCCTCAATTAATGTCTTTTAGAAGATGCAATTTTGTGCAAAAATTGCATGTGCTAATCAGGGCTGTAAAAAAATAACCTATTAGCACAGTATGAGCAATGTACATGCCGAGCTCTGATGCAGATAATGTGTCATTGATTGGATTGCTGACTGACATTAGCTAGAGGTTATGTGTCAGTTTAATTAAATATCATCAGTTAGAAGACCAACTGTTGTGTGTTAGCTGTCATAACGTAACAGCTTTTCACTTCACAATTTTTGGACTAAATTCAACAATCTCAGGCTGATGCAAAGCCACAAGCCATTAGGAAGGGACAATACAACAATACTATGCTTTGTTATTCTACGTAGGTTTCCAATAGCAGGGAATAAAAACCTTAATTTGCATACTTAAATATTTAATAAGCTTCAGTGCTTAATATTTCGATTTGAAAGGGTTTGCATAAGATAATCTCATTTGCATACTAATGTCTTTTCTCCATTTTTCAGACTTGCTCACATTTTTTTTCACTTAATGACTCCTGAACTGAACTGCTTCAAAGTGAAAAACTGTCAAGAAATGTCTGGGACATATTTCACAATCAGAAGAAAATAATTTGGGAACACTTTACAATAAGGTCCCATTAATACAATTGTTACAGTTTAATCTTTGTTAATCCTACAGGATTTTGATTTGAATAATGTATAAGTAAATGTTAAAATAAAAATTAATTAATGCATTTTTTGAAAATATTTCCCATTGTTAGTTTGTTAACTAATGTTAAAAATCAGAACCTTATTGTAAATTTTACTTTGCATGTGGTACATTATGATTTTTAGATTAACTGAAGCCTAGTGTAATGCACAAATATCTCAATATACTGTATGCATTTTATGGATAAAAATTTGTTTTAATAGCAAGCATGATCATTGATTGAAAACACTGTGTTATTACTTTTCAAACCAGTGTATTTAAAAAGCTTTAGGCATGACACCAGTTTCAGTTTAAGAAGTTTAAGGTAGTATTTTGGACTGTGTATTAAAATGAAATTACTTTTTGTTTGTTCATCAATGCATCTGACATTTTGAGTTATAAACATGCCGCTGGTATTGACATGGTCCTCATACATGCCCGTATTTCAACAGGCCTTAGATTCAGTAATCCAGTCCTCTCTTTGCTGAGTGCGATGGTAATAAGTAATTTTCAGTCTCTATGTCTGTGTCATTTGGGGTTGATTAAATGTAATCTATATGCAGTAATGGCCTTCCAATCTGCTGTCCTGAATTTGTTGTATGTAAATCCAGCGCGCTACACGCATACTTCGCTGATCTGGCCTTTTTTTCCTTACCCTATAATTTACATAGGGAGACAACAAGGATGTACCTTCCCTTCACATCAAGGCAACAGCAAACACAATAAATGAGTGAATGTGAAAGATCACCTTTATTCCTGGAATTATGCATTTTGTATACGGATAGTATCTGGATATTCTTGAGCTGGATTCCATTTACACCTTCCCAATGCATCCTCCAGTGTCATCGGATTAAGATCCAAACCGCATATCAAAGTGAAAAAGAACAACACATTACATCAGAGGTTGAAAACTGAAATTTTCCATAATTTAAAGACTTTTAACAATATTCAAAGATAATTTAAAAAGACTTTCCATCAGTTTGACAGCTAAAAATAAGATATTGTTTCCCTACTTCAGAAGCATTTCCACAAGTAAAGGATGCTAATAAGGATTAGATTGTGGGGGAAATGAGAGAAAATCAGGTTTTGCCCAAGCAAAAATAAACTATTAGAGTGGAAATTTGAGGGGAGAAACGAAAGATTCCTAATCTGGTCTAGTGTAATAATATATGGGATCTGTTTTTATGAGTTTTATCTGTATGTTTTACAAATATGTATCTCTTTATGTGTTTTAAGAGAGCCCAGTGCATTCATCAATAAAAGAAGCTGGATGTGAGAATAAATGCATTCATATTTATTCTTCTGCAGAGAAAAAATAAATATCCTGGCCTTCAGCGTTCTCAGGGCTAGTGTATGAAACGAACAGACAGCAGCCAACCTTGTGCATCAGGAAGCTAATTAAAGATTTGTTCGCTTATTTTCACACATTATAGATTTTATTATTTCAGTTATGACAGATTTTATTATTTCAGTTACTAGTTATGAAATTATCAAGCATTTGTTTGGATAAAACTTTGTGTGGTGCAACATTAGGGATCACACCAGGGAGCCAGTCATCTTCGAGTGCTAATGACACGAGCCAATGTAACAGCGCGGGTTTAAATACGGAAGTGGATGCAGGCACTAGTTGCCTTTTGCTTCGGAGGCCGATCGTTTGATGTCTCTGAAGCGTGATGTTGTTTACAACGAGCGAGTGTGTCCGTGTTCTTCTGGAAGACTCTCCCAGTGCTGGTGGTTTCTACAGTGCGTGGGCAGCGGTGATCTGTTACGACGATCAGCTGTTTAAATTGGGGTTCACCTAGTGGATAGGATGTCGATAGCAGCATCAGCATTGGAGGGTGAGCTGGCCTCTGGAGATGATGATTCGGCTGCGTTATCTCCCTCTGGGAGTGTAACGTTGCCCGAGCCGGGTCCAGAGTTGTCAGCTATGCTGAAACGGGCCGGTGAGGTTGCCGGGCTCGAGTGGAATCCTCCACCGCGTCCCGCTCAGTCTCGGTTGGAGAATTGGTATCTCGGGGCAGGCCGCGTTGGTTCTTAGCTCGCCACCCCAGTGCCTTTCTTTCCCGAAGTGCATGGAGAGCTTATCAGTTTGTGGACGGCACCTTCGGGCCTTCCGAGCCAGGTCCCTGTCCTCCACCTCGCTGCCCCACCTCGGATTTGTCTCTGGTCCACTCGCCCGGTTCGTGGAAGCCAAAAATGCTTCCCGACCAGTCCAGATGGCCCGAAACTATACCATCAGACTCTGCTTGCGATTCCTTTTCGCTCGGCTTCCGCCCAAGCTCAGTGATTGTACTGTTGTACTGCCTGGTCTTCTGCCCAGTACATATGTGTATTCTCCATATGTTTACCTCCCTAGGAGCAGGATGACTTTTGCAGCGTTCCTTCCTTCCTCGATAGGTACGCTTTCCCAGTGGTCCTATGGAACAGCAGTGCCTTCCCTGGTCTAAGCCCTGTCCCATCTCCACCTCAAATTGCGGGGGGATCAGGAGGCTTTTGTCTAGGCGCTGGAAAGTGGCAGCACTAGTGGCGTTTTCATGGGGATCCCAATCAGTCCAACTATGTCGAATGTGAGCAACTGAAAGGGAACGTTTCGGTTACGTATGTAACCCTCGTTCCCTGAAGGAGGCAATGTAGATGTAGTCCCTTCGCCACTATTGCTGGACCACCGCTGACTCCGAGTTACGCTCGGCTCCTCATCGAAAAAGCAACTAGTGCGTGCATCCACTTCCGCATTTATACCCGTGCCGCGGGGGGCGGAGTGTATAATAAAAATCACGCACGCCAATTACATTGGCTCGTTTCAATAGTACTCGAAGATGACTGGCTCCCTGGCGTGATCCCAATCAGTCGTAACGTACGACCTCTCCGTTCTCTCCTTCAGGGAGCCTGCATCTGGATACTATGACAACGCAGTCCTGAAGTGTCAACAAGTCTCTCCCCTGTGAAGGCCTCCTTCCCTTCCCTTTACCTCTGTACAGATTAAACGTTGTCAAAATAATTCCGGTTTGCATAGACACACGGAAGCAAACGTGCATTTTCACATATTCGCATTTTTGAAGTTTGATGATAAGTTGTTTTTTTTTATACCTATTTCAAGGTTTGCGTTCTCGAACCAGGCACTGTTGTCATGCAAATGAGCAGGTCAGAGCGCATTAAAGGTTTTCTGTTAGAACGGTGTCGTTTTAGCGGCCCCAAGTTAATAACTAATGATCTTTGCAACGGGAAGTGAATGAATCAAAACTGGGGCCTGGTATGTCGGGGACAATTATGGGGACAAAATGTCATCACAAAGATGGCAATATCTGGAATCTTTGTCATTGTGGGGACATTTTTTGGTCCCAATGAGGAAAACAGCTTATAAATCATAAAACTATTTAACTTGTAATTATTTTGAAAAATCAAAAATACAGAAGGTTTTCTGTGATGGGGTAGATTTAGGGGAAGGGTTAGTGTAAGGGGATATAATTTACAGTTTGTGCAGTATAAAAATCATTAAGCCAATGGAGAGTTGCCCAAAAGACAGTTTGTGTCCCAAAAATGTCTTCTTTTTCTCTCTGTAGTTATGTGTAAAGCGTCCTTGGGTCCCATGAAAGGCGCTATATAAATATAAGTTATTATTATTAAGATAGATAAACCGTGTGTGTGTGTGTGTGTGTGTGTGTGTGTGTGTGTGTGTGTGTGTGTTTATAAAGGGCTCACAAACAAACAACTGCCAGTAATTACTCTTGTGTGAGCTGTAAACAGACATGAGCTGTGGAATGTGCGATTAAAACCCTCTTTAGAGCATCTAGGCAATTATGAGTTATGAGCGCTGTAGGTTTGTATGAATGGATCAATAGCCAAGCACTTGATGTGACTTGAAGCAGAACTGCCACGATCAGATTAAGACCTAAAATGGCTGAATGCCGCACCAGAAAAAACCTTGGGTTTTTCACAAACTGCAGTGGATCAGTAACCTGCGGGGCTGTTACGCCTCATAATTTAAGACTTGCCTGTAGTTTCTTTCTTCTGTTTTTTTGTTTGGGTTTGTGTTTTTGTAAAGATAAAACTGTAGAGTGGGATTGGTTTCTATCCCACAAGCATCTAGAAGAAGATGCTATACATTTATATGAAACTTCAGGCCTTATACTGCAGGAAAGCATTGACAAACCAAACATGTACGAAAAGAAAGTGTGATTATATTCATCCCTGCATTAGTTTATCCTGCCTTAAAGCCAAACTGAACTTCTGTGAATCAGAGACCTTGGACTGGGCACTGAATTGAGTACCGTGTACCTTGAAGCCAAACACTTAGGCTTCTGGCATACACTGGCATAGTGATTTTACATATGCAAAGAATTTCAGCTAGGTTGGAAAAAACAACATACAATGTCAGACACTTGAAGTTGAGGGGCTATGCATGTTGTTCCTATACAACCCTTGGGAAACAGGCATCCTAAATAATGCATCGACTTATAGGAAACTGCACTACTTAGAGCTCAGGGGGGTTCAAGACCCCCTCAACACATTCAAACGTGGTTTTGAGAGAGAATAGCTAGACTTTTCCACTCCCTCAGACGTGAAAAACATTGATAAAAAGTGATTGCATGGTTATATAAAGTCTTTGAAGAGTCTAAAATAAATAAGCAAATAAAGATTTAAACATAACGCTGATGCCAGAATAGAAACATTGCAAGTGTGCCTTTTATATGAGCCTGGCACTTTGAAAGGGTGAAATGAATATATTAATAAATAATGTGATTGATTTTTTTTTTTTTTTTATGTATTCACAAGGTGGCCAGACATGAAGGCTTTGAAGGTGTCTATTTTTGCTCTATGTTTCAGTCCAGAAATGAATTAGATATGACTGGCAGATATTCTAGCAGCTTTATTTGTGCAGTCCAATCAGCCTGCAACTGCATCTGCTGAAGATATTAAATCATACATGTGGAATATATAATGCATGTGATTCATTTGTTGTCATCTCAGTCGTTGAAGGGGTCAAATTAACTTTGACCTTGCTCTCAGCTAGTCTGACGAGTTATTTTCACATGCTTGTAATTATATACTTAGCTTTTTTGATTTGAAGATGCACCAAAACCTTGAGAGTCAAACATGTCTGAAGTGGCAGATTTGGAGCCATAAGTGGGTAATTATAAATCATGTTGCATAATTATTGACTGATTTGTAGCTGTTTCTCTCAAAAAGTATAATCTGTTTTCAAAGAACTATAAATATGTAATTGTAATGCAGTTCAGATGTTATGGGAAGAAGGGAGGCGGGAACTGGCGAACATTCCAACAATTTGAATAAACAAATACAAAAACAAAGTAGAGCCACACATAATAAAACAAAACATTAAATAAAATATTCCAGGCCAGGTCTCTCAATCTCCACTGTGGTCTCTCTTTTATGCTACCGCTCCTCCATCGCGCAGGTGTCGCTCATCAGCAATCACGCCACCAGCCTCGCGCCATTCTCCCACGGCCCTCTGCCTCGTCCTGCTCGCCACAGTAATGTTTTATAATACTCTTCATTATTCAACATTACACAACATGTCTAGAATTTTGATCAGCTGAGCAATGTTCCAAGAAAAGAACAGCACTGGGATTTACACTGTTTGCATCACTCCGATTGTCCGTGTTTGTGTGTTCCAGACAGACTGTCTGCGTATTGGTGAAGGGGATTGTTCCAACATGGGCTCATTCGAAAAACGTGCCTCTACTTACATTTTCACTGAAATGAAGCTCTAGCGCAAGTTCTGCCAGGAAGACTAAATTGTTACATACTGTAACTTATTACCTTCTCATCTGTCCAATCATATCCTAATACGTTTGGTTTAAAAGGTTGGTACTTACACACGTCTGAGTTTGCAGATGCTGTCGCTCCATTTACCTCCACCCTCCCCCACCACCTCCAAGATGGGACCTTCCCTTCATCTTCCCTAACACCACCAAGGCGGGTCCTTCCCTCCATCCTCCACATATCAACCAAGATGTCTTTCTCCTTACTTCGGAGGGGGTCGGCTGCACCCCTGCCTTCGTCTTCAGGCAGGATATGCAGAGTCCGAACCCTAGGATTGCAAGCTATGGACAGAGCTTACGCCAAAGAACTTGATTGCTTGCTGAGCTCTTAATAAATGTTAATTGTCACAGTATTTATTCTCCCGAGTCTTTCTGGTAGAACTCTTAAAACTTACCTATACTGTACATACTGTAGTGGCTATTTTATGATATTCATTGATCTTTAGTAAAAGATAGATGATTCAAAGAATGTCACATGTGTGACTCTCACTTGTAGTGAGAGAAGATTCTTTTTATGTACCTGGGAAGGCAGAAGGGAGAGACACTCCAGAGAACAGACGAACAAGGACCTCTGACCTAGATGTCAGAAGGCCATTTGGTGAAGGAGGGCTTAGTCTATGGAAAACTACTGGTAGGATGGCTCTGGCAGAAGACGGCCTTGGAACGGAGATAAAAGCTGGTTCAGTCTGTCTGGGGGTGTGTCACTCTTCTGCACAGGGTAACAACTGTGTATTAGACTGCTCCTATTCTTGCAAGAATAAATACTTTTAATTTTATAATTTGACTCTGAGTCTCCCTTACGCAGTGATGTTTGTTTGATGAATTTTTGCCACAACAATTTGGTGTCAGAATAGTGGGATTCCTTGGACGATGCCTCCTGGACCTGAGATCGGACGGTGTTTGGCCACCTGGACTGAGTAAGTTCCAGCTCTACCTCGTAAACTTGAGAGAGAGAGGCCGGCCGATGTCAGAGCCGGGAGGGATCGGACACTGGAATCAAAAAGAACTCGAGGTGGCTCAGAACAACACATCTCTGGGTAATGTATAATTCAATTCAGTTTAATTGGGGGGAGAGTGAAATTGAACCATATTGGCTGAGAACTGTTTTCTGTGGTACGTAATCTGAAATTAATTGAGATCTACGTACAGATCAAGATATTTCAAACAGATACGAGGAAAATAATCTGGAATTAATTGAGAACTGTGACAGACCAAGACATTTCATACAGATAGGTACCTGGAAATGAATTGTTCCACCACGGAGCGAACTATTTTTGGGTGCTGAAGCTAATTAGGGGAAACCAAGACAATCGTAACAGATTTGTTGGTAAACCGTAATTAGGAGGACACTAATAGTGACACTAATAGTGTAACCCGTCCGATTTGGGTTAAAAGAAAGATCGGGTTTGTCGGGGACGCTTGACAAATAAAGAGAACGCGCGTAAAAGAGAAATCCACAGAAAACAGATAAGCGGCCAATATGGGGAAGTCTCAAAAGCAAGCTTGCGAAATTTTGGTACACCGGTGTTTTGTCAAATGAGATAAAATTAAGGGCAGAAATGTATGATATTGAGCGCCACAAGATTAAAGATGGTGCGGGGAATCAGTTGAACAGGGCAGTGAGAAACAAAGGTTGTTGTGTCTGCGTTCAACGTGTGGAAAAGTGTGAAAAGACAATGAGTTGTTGGCTTGATGTATTTCCATATAGTAAGATTGAATATAACTGATAAAAGGGTTTTTATTTTTCATCCATTAGATGGATGCATGACATTAGATGTCAGAAGATTTTGTTTGTAACAAAAGTTGAAGTAGCAAGCAGCAATAAGGCTGTCTTTGTGAAGGATTGAGATTTGAGTAATATGATATATTGGTTTCTGTAAAAAACAGTAGGGATAAGTGGTACAGAGACAGTAATGATAGTTGTTGAATCGGCAGACTAACCATTTTGAGAAGAAAACAACTGTAGAAAATGTATGTTATGAAAATAACATTTCTGATAAAATGTATGGAACTATTTATGAACGGCTGTTAAGTCAGATTAAGAAATGGTATGAAAAGTGAGGTTCAGATTAAAAATAATAATAATATGTATTGAGTATGATTAACAGGGATTAACATGATATAAAGATAATGAATGTTTCATTAAGCAAAATGCTGAATAATTCTATATTTTAGTGGTAAAATAAAGAGTGAAATTATGTTTATTTTTAGTTTGACAACCATAGTGTCTTTTGAACCTAAAGACTCCAGCTGGGAGTACAGCAACAGCGCGTGCTTATTCAGCCCGGCTTCTGGGTGTTAAATGTGTACTTGCTATTGTAATCACTGTTGTTTATGATAATAACGAATTAGAGAAATGTAAAGACATATTTTGGAATTCAATAATGTAAAATGTCGGATATTTTGTTGATATTAAGTCATTGAGGGAAGAAGACATTGGCTGTTTTATAAAGGAAATTATGGGTCGGGGATAATTTTCCCTGGACAAGTGTTAAAGTTAAACAGAAACGTTTTGAAGCCTGCTTAGAAAACAATTTATGCATTTCAGTGCCAGTAGGGTGTCAGTAAGCTGGAGCTGCTAGAAAGCTCAAGGTAATCGAACTATAGGCAAGGGGGACAGAGAATGTTTTAATTTTGGTCAGCTGCGTTTAGCAGTAACTGAAAATGACCACTCAGAAAGGTGTAAAAGAAAGTTGATGGAATGTGAAAGTGACGTGTATTAATGTGGGTTTGAAAGTAGAACAGGATTTGAATGACGATATTAAAGTTTTCGTCTGAGAAAGAAACTAAGAATGTGAATGCAGGGCTAAGGGAAGTGAAAAGTGCAAGTAAATGAAAAAAAAAAAAAAGAAAGAAAGTTGATAGATGGAAGTCGTAAGTAGATTGAAAGGGAAAAGAAAGTTGATAGATGGAAGTCGTAAGTAGATTGAAAGAGAAAAGAAAGTTGAAAGATTTAAGTTGTAAGGAAATCCTTTTAAAAGGAAAGAACTAAAGTACCAGTAAATGTAAAATTACGGATAAGGGAAAATATTTGTAAAAGTAAAGATAACTAAAAAGATGATTGTCTTTTAATGAAACGTTATTGAGAACTAGAATATTTATTTGTATTTAAGATCAAATAAGTAACAGTAGCACTGGGTTGCTAAATGTAAAAAACAATTTTGTAGAAATGGATCTGATTAAACAAACAGCTTGGAAATTGACCATGAAGGAAGAAGCTGATGTTTTGGTTTCAAAAGATAAGATTGGGACTTGACTGAAACTGTATGACAGTCTCAATATGAGTGGAAATTTGTAATGTCGAAATTTCCTGATATAAGAGTAAAAGACAACTATAAAATTATTTTATATTGAAAACGTATGTAATTGCTGGCAAAGATGTCTTAAACTGGGCTAGAATTAAAAGATAAAGTAGATAAAGTAGAGAATGTTTAGTATGAGAAACAGTGTGCCAGTCTTGAAGGTCTCAGAGTCTCTGTCTCATTCAATGTCAGAAGGCTGTTACCTTAGCCTGTCATGACAATAAGCTATTTACAGGTGAAAATTATAGACACAGATGTTAAAAGAAATCATGTTAAAGGAAATCATTGCCATTCAGAGGGCAATTAGTACTTAAATATTTTAGATTTGTAAAACTGAATGACTTTAAAGAAGTCTTTAAAATAATAATGTAGACCTGAATGACAGAAGTGACATTTTTGTACTTTGTTATTTTTAGGACCAGTAACGTATTTGTCTGATCTTAGCCTTCACCATGACACAGGACCTATGACCATGCTATAGATGTGCACTGAATAGAAGGATGTGAATAAATTTCACTGAGATTTTGTTGATTCAGACAGGTCTAACAGATTTGAGTGATTAAATACTGTTGTTATTAACCTGTCTCCCTTAACATTTATTAGGCATGCAGTCCAGATAAAGGTGACTCTTGAATGTGTCTTTCCTAAGCTCCAGAAATACAGCTGAGTTCTGTTGAAGAAACTGATTGTGTGATGCGAGCGGGTCACCAGTGGGTACGTGGCTACTCAAAGACGGGATGATTTTCCTGGCCAGGAGACATTCTAACGCAGGGGGGTCCCGGACACTGCATCTCCGGATGGAGGTGTTATATGTGAGAAGGTATGAGAGTTGAG
>JARPMJ010004244.1:67500-79285 GCA_033366665.1 Phoxinus dragarum | reverse complement strand
ACCCGGATCGCCGCTGGCCGCTCTGTTCAGCACATGCAGTTAAAGCTGGCGGTATGACGGCGCTCACCATGAGGCAAGAGATTATACAGCACCGAGCATTAAACTAAACTGTGTACAGATGAGGACTTTCAGTGTAGACCGCAGCATAACTCAATTATCATGGACTTTACTACATGATTCAGTCCTTCCAGAAAAATGCGGGGTTTTTTTTGTGATTGTTGCGGTCAAAAATCCTTGATTATGCGGCACGTTTTCTTAAAAAATGCGATGGAATATGCGGGATGTTTATGCAATTTTATACGAAGAAATAGCAGGAACTTGCAAAAATTGTGGGAACTTGCAAAAACTACGGTTTGGTGGAAAAGAGAGAAAAAAAAAATACCCCAACACCATGTTCTCAATAGGCTACTACCTTAATGTAAAGAGTAATTTCTCATTACTTCCTATGATAAGCAAGCATACTACATCACAGAAAGTGCTGGGAATATTTAAGTTCTCATCTTGTTTTATTTCAGACATTAATAAACACATGGCTCAAACTTACAAAACATTGATGAGTCAAACACGTTCTGTAGCTTTACAAAAGGAATATGGTACAACTTCTGTAAAAATGAATAAATAAAATATAAAAAAAATAAAATGTGTGCTTCCAGTTTTACAGAGGTAGCTATACAAAACACAGACATCTTCTGTTAAAATAAGTGCTTCCAATGCACAAAGTGCAATCTGTCATGTAACACACCGGGAAACTGCTTTGCACGGTCTTTTGCGCTTGTTTTTGTTGGCAAATGAGACTAATTTGCAGGTTTCATCGCGGGGTTTGCAGCTTTTCGATTATATTCACGTCGCGTAATTACGTCACTTCATAACGTTCCCATGGCAACAGAGTAAAATGGCTGCTCTGGTGTGAAGTAAACGCGACATTTTTCAACTTTCTGTTAAGATATATGTTGCTTTTTTGCAACGAAAATGCGGGGATTATGAAGCCCCGCATATTTTGCGCGCTGAAATCGGCAATTTATGCGGCGAAAGTGCGGTGTATTTGAAAAAATGCGGCCCCCGCATAAATATGCAGACTTTGGCTGATTATGCATTGAATCATGCGATCGCATAATCGCGTTTTTCTGGAGGGACTGATGATTATGTCATATAACAGCACTTTTCCAGCAAAAATAACTATAATGCGTTTAGGGTTGTGCATCGAGAACAGGTTGCATTTCACAGCCGCTAACAAATTTCCAAGATACGTATATTCGATTGACGTATAAGATACGGCAAACAGAACACAAAAGTGCACAAGTAGAGAATTGAGTTCTCCTTCGCTGCTTCTTGCGCTTTAAAGGACACATACACACACAATTATGATGAAATATCCTCATAAACACAGTCAATATGGTCTTACGTGAAGGTAAACAGTTGAGAAGGAACACAGTGTATCAGTGTATTGGATCCGTGCATTCACTTTTAAAGAGACAGCGGCCTAATATTGTTTAATACTAATATAGTTGGAAGAACTGCTTGTATTTATAGTGCAGCAACTGCTTGGAATGAGATTCAAAGATCATTGAAACTTACTGTATTTATTTCAATCAATGAGTTTAAGTTATATCTTAACCAAACATTCCAAACTGTCTGCACCTGTTCTTAACTTTTAATCTTGTTTTATTGTTATGTGTGTGAGAGTGTATGTGTGTGGTTGCGAGTGTGTGTGTGTGTGTGTATGTGTGTGTTGTGACTATTGTTTATGTACTTAATTTTACTTTGTCTGTTTTTATTATGTTTACTATGTGCTGCTAACTTGGCCAGGGCTCACTTGTAAATGAGATATCTATCTCAATGTGATTTTCTTCCCTGGCTAAATAAAGGTATAATAAAAATAAAATAAAATGTATCTGTGCTATTGCAAGTTTGTTTACTTGTTCTTATTGACTGTTTACTTGTCTTTAATAATGTTTGAAATTTATATTAGTTGTTTTTGGTGTGGTATTTTTATTAAAACCAATGGAAAAAGTTAGTTTAGGCAGCTGATTTTTATGTTTTTTAAACGATACTCAACCTTGACATATATACTGTTTAATACATGATCTGTCTGAACACTCTTCTGATTGTCTGGCAGGTGTGCATTACAACCGTGTAATGCACAGGTAGTTGCACACACACACACACACACACACACACACACACACACACACACACACACACACACACACACACACACACACACACACACACACACACACACACACACACACACACACACACACACACGCACACACACACAGAAACATTCAGGAGCACAGACATGTGTTTTCAACACTGCCTTGCAACTTTGATTTAAAAAAAATAGCTTCACTACTCAATCTCTACATTATACTGTATAACTGCAACGAGAGGCTAACATCGCGGTTTTTGAAGTAATTATCTCACAGCTTTACTATTTGTAGAGAGATGCTGCACAGACGCAGGTAATTCACACACACACTCAATCTCTCTCTTTCACTACTTCATTCAAACAAATGTCATAATACAATCAAATAAATGTATCTTACGGCAGTATTTTTCTCTGTGTCTGATTTAAAGCAGGAAGAATGCTAGACCTAAAGAGCTGTAACTGACGAATATAACTGTGATTTTTATCTCTGCGGACAAATATTGCTCTGCAAACATCAATAACTTGTGTCATTAACAAATGACCATTGTATAAGCTGGATAATGTAATGATAAGTGTGCATTACACATTTTTAATGCACTGTGCACCAGGCCTCCATATCGTCCATTAAACTTGTGTAATACACACCAAGCCATGGTTTATCCCTTACATATATTACATTTTGTTCATACCACCAACATGTACGCAGTTTATGTCCCAGTAATTCTGGGGTTAGTTAATGCAGCATTTCAATGTTTTGAAATGTTCCTTCTTCAATGAGCGTCTGTGGGATTTTTTTCAGCAGGTTTAATGTTGCATCAAATTGTGCTTTATTAAGCATTACTTAGTAAAGCATCCGCACACGATCTGAGGAATCATTCACGTCTGGAGCACAAACGCCACAGGATGACCCACATGCTCAACTTTAAAGGCCCCTGAAATCAAAATGTAAGTTTTTTTTTTTTTTTAGCTTTTAGTATGAATATGTTAGCCTTAAGGTCATGAATAAACTGGTGTGTTCCAAAACAATGAAAAAATTCGCATTTAGGAAATATAAGCATTCAAAACTTAGTCTCTCATCACTACGGACTTCAGCTTCTCATCACATCTTCTGTCCAATCAAATGCTCTCTAGAATCTGAAACTCCGCCCCCTATGCTATGAACACCACCTGGCCAAAGCGAGCGTTGACACGTTACAGAGCAATATGTGTTAGAGATGTGTGTTCGGTTGCTCAAACACTCGAGATTTATTTTGTTTTCCAACTGTACTTTGGTTAAGAATGAGATGGCTAGAGTTTATTCACACGTCTACTGTTGAATTCAACGTATCATCAGCGCTCGGATTCACTTCCATGTTGCTCGCAGTCTGTGAGGTAAACTAAACTCTATTGGCTATTTGAAAAAGGGGAGGAGCCAATCAATATGTCCCGCCTTAGCTTCCTGTTTCAGTGGAAATTACATCAACGCATCAAACAAAGCTGCGCGTTCCAAGGCCTTTAATACTCTTTGGTTGAGTATGACTAGCAGTAATAGTGATGTTTGCCTGGCTAGATATAATCAAATCTGATCAACATGGCAAAATAAATATGTGCAGCCCCTCAGGAGCCCAGCACATGTTGTTTGCCATACAAATTATTTACTGCACCTTCATAAAGCAACAGCAACACCGTGACCTTCCTCCTCCGTGTCAAGGTTGCAGACGATTACCAGATCATTTGTATTCCCTGAGCCTGGAAGATTAGGCGCTTATAGCTGAGCTCTGCTTCTGTGAACATGATGTGCTCTTCTTCGGACCATCACTTGTCTTTCTAAACTCTTCCTCTGCTCTGAGCTCAACAATCTGGTCCAGAACACAAACGCTCCTTTTACAGCACTATTAGTAATTCTGCAGAGACGTCATTCTCTTTGCAATCGTGGCGTGTGCTCTCTGACAATTCCCGACCGCACGATTTACTTAAGAAGCTAAAGAGTTGATTTGTAATCCATTCAATGTGGGCAGCGAGACAATGGTGAACATGAGTCTTAAAGGTTCCAGCGAAAGCGCTCGAACTCTGCCAAGCCGCTAATGCGTTTGTTTATCGCCGCCATTCTTGGGACTGTTAAGAAGCTGCAAAGCATTGCTCGTCCAGCTCGGCAATCACTCCAGGCCTGGACGGACATTTCAATCGAATCCCCTGTGGAACCACAAAGGGAATGTTTGGAAGTATTGTCCGTCTGCTGTTCGATGCCTACGGATCTCATCCCATTGTCATCAAGTTAATGTGACTAATTGATTCCTTTCAAAGGGAGTCGCGCAGACAAGAGCAACAGTGGTGTAATCCTCGAAAGCTCACATCATACGAACAGCGTCCGCTCTGACATTAACCGCAGACCACCACTGCAACCTCCAGGGCATTCAGACACAAGTTCTGAGTTGAGTCCGCTTGTTGAGTTTCTCAAATGTTGCATGAATCCACTCTTAACTTCTGGCGCTCTTCACGTGTCGGTCAAAAATGACCAAAAGTTTGTGTTTTATTTATTGTCAATGAAATGAATGTACTATATTTTAGTTTGATAATGTTTTTGTATTTAATATTTAGTGTTTTTAGGGGATTTTTTATACTAAATTATATTTACGCTGTGTTTATAATCCATTTATACACTTTTTGAGCATAGACCTGGAAAATAAATTTCCAACTTAAACTGTGGTAAATCTTGAAAAATCTCTTTTCAAAGACGACACTTGGATTTTTGTGAATTTTTTTTTTTAAGTGAACTTAAAAAAGTAACATAATTTGATGTGTATTGTTATGAAATATGCACAAAAATACTATTTTCAATTTGTATATGAAATATATATTTTCAAAAATCACGTTTTACTCTAAAACTGTGAGAAAATCAAAGCCATAAACATATACAGGTTGTGTTCCAAATTTGAGGTTGATATCTAAAAAAAATATTTTATTGAGAGTGTGTTTGGCTGCAGTACCGAACGCTTCCACTAGATAAAGTTTGTCTCCCATTCATTTCCAATGCGCTCATTTTTGGCCGCGAGGACGGGGAGCACAAGTGTGAATATTTTTTTCAGGACCATTTAACCTTTTCAAGTCATGTACATGATTTTAATTTTGTGTTCACATAGCAAATGCCAAAACCTTTACCAAGTTTAAGTAAAAAATTCTAAAAAAACAAAGTGTAAAATGTTTCGGTCGAGAATGACTGAAGAGCACAAGAGGGTTAAAAATAGAGGTTCTCCATTGGCATTAATGGTTCCATGATAGTGGATACCTTTTTTGTTATTTAATAGGGACTGTTCACTCAAAAAAAGTTGATATTTTGAAGAATGTTGCCAACCAAAACCAAACACTTGATGAGCTCAATTGACTACCATGAAAAAAATAAAATAAAATGGAAGTCAATGGGGACCAGCAACTATTTTACAGACATTCTTCAAAATATCTTATTTTGTTTTCAGCACAAGAACTAAATTCATACAGGTTTGGAACAACTTGATGGTGAGCAAATTATGACAGAATAATTTTTTTTAGGTGAAAAAAAAAAGAAGTGCACTAAGACCTGTTCTTTGGTTAACCAAAACAATCACATTTCTACAAAAAATATATTTTGGAAGCGATATTTTTAAGTGTAAACAAATATTCGCTTTAAATTAGGGATGTCCCGATCAGGTTTTTTTGCCCTCGAGTCCGAGTCATTTGATTTTGAGTATCTACCGATACTGAGTCCCGATCCGATACTTCTATAATACATACAAAAAGAATAAAGAAGAGCAAAAACACATTTCATTTTTCATGTTAAATGTTAAAAAATTTTTAATTTTACATTTAATTCACCTTATTTTAACATTCAACAACTCTGTTCACTTTTATTCATGATAATTTTGCTTCCATGGGACCTGAGAGAGACAGGACAGGGAAACATGCGTCTGATTGCTTAGTAAAGTTAAGTAATTATTTGCATGCACAATTATTTGCGAGCGTTTAGCACCTGATTCACTAATTGAAATATGCAGATCAGGCAGCGGTGCAAACGTGCTGGCGCACACACACCTGAATAATCCCGTTCAAATAAACGCCCGGTTGTGGCGCGCGTGTCTCCATCATCTGATGCTTTACTGTCGTCATATAAATGCTCAGTTACTTAGACAAATAACATTCAGTTTTATGCATAAATAACAGTCTGTAATGAGTCTAATTTACATAAGGAGGGCATGTTTGCATGGAAATGAATGACAATGACTTGATTTGAATACTCAAGGTGCAGTGCTATCTCAGTTTTTTATTTTGCTGGGTGAATAAGTCAGTCAGAGACACAGCTGCTCGGTTTGAAATAGCATGTGGTTGTTTAGTGAATTTTCCCCTCAGTGTTATCGTTCAAGCTATATTTACTAAGAAATTGCTAGTAATTTTCATAAACAATTGCAAAGAAATGGCAAGTAACATTGAATGAAAGAGTATTTTCTTCCTTTAACAGATTTACAGTGTCATAGTGATGCTTGACTTTGAAACATCAATAAATATCTGTCCACAAAGACGCTTGTGGCTGAATGTGAATGAAGTGTGTGGTTGTGGTTCTGATATTCTGGTCACATGACACTGTGCTTCTCTAATACGCCATGACACATTTATACAGAACTGATGTACACTGATTTTTCTGGTCATCTAGTCTTGAGGGATATTGCACACTGACTTTCAAACATCAATAAATATCTGTTCACAAAGACGCCTGAATGATGAATGACATGTGCGGCCGTGGTTCTGATATCCTGGTCACATGACACTGTCCTTCTCAAATACGCTGTGACACAAACATACAGAACACTGATGTTTCTGGTCATCGAGTCTTGAGGGATATTGCATGTATTGTGAAGCCGATGAATGTGATTGTCACGCTTGAATCTCTCTGTGAGAATGATCCTGACAGCAATATCAATGCAGATGCAGATGTGCTGGTGTAATTCTCTGATCATCTCCCCTGTCAGAAGCACAAGAAGATCATTCATGTTTTAGAGATCGCTCCTCTAATCACTCTTCTTCAGCCTCTCAGAAAGAGAACAGAAGAATCTCTCAGCGCTTCACTTCAATGAGCCACACTGTCCTGTTCACACATCCGATACACACTTTAGAGAAGTATGCTTGTGTTGTAAGTGTGCAGACGATATGCACTGAGAATGTTTTCTCAGAGGACGAGATTTTTAATTAAGAAAGTCTCATTTCCACACAGTTCCTT
This sequence comes from Phoxinus dragarum, assembly GCA_033366665.1. Classification (NCBI taxonomy): domain Eukaryota; kingdom Metazoa; phylum Chordata; class Actinopteri; order Cypriniformes; family Leuciscidae; genus Phoxinus; species Phoxinus dragarum. The sequence goes on along the minus strand of JARPMJ010004244.1, from coordinate 71,909 downwards.
GCACAACACGGTTATGAGCTCAAAACACTTTTTTGTAAATGCATTTTGGCGCTTGTGTCACATGACCAGCTCTACAAAGCCCCTTTCACACAGATATTCCGGAAAATACACGGATAATGTCCCGGGATCATTTGATTTTGGTTCATTCACACTGCCAGTGATTTGTTAGTGTGTTCACACACATCCCGTCACCCGCGGCGCTACCATTGGGCTACCCACCTGGGCCCGCCCAATTTAGATCCGGGCCCGCCCATTTTAGATCTGGGCCCACCCATCTTGACCCAGGCCAAGGGGCGTTGCTAGACCCGTATAAATCTGCTGTGGCTGTACCCCAGTAAATCTGAAGTTTGAGTTAAACAATTTATTTTATTTGTCAGTGTATTTAATAGAAATTATATTATAGGGTAATATAAACTAGAATGTACATTTCCAGAAGAAAATGTGAATGGTGCTTGCAGTGGCAAAACTCGACACTCGGTTGCTAGAGTGTGGTACATGATTGCATACGAGCCAACAACCATGTCTGTACGATGTTCTGCTGCTGAGATATGGCTTATTCATGTTGTTCAGGTGGTTGCTAGGGTGTTCTGGGTGGTTGCTAGGGTGTTCTGGGTGGTTGCTAGGCAGTTGCTAGGGTGTTCTGGGTGGTTGCTATGTGGTTGCTAGGGTATTGCTAGGCGGTTGCTAGGGTGTTATGGGTGGTTGCTAGTTGGTTGCTAGGGAGTTCTGGGTGGTTGCTAGGCGGTTGCTATGGTGTTCTGGATGGTTGCTAGGCGGTTACTAGGCGGTTGCTAGGGTGTTCTGGGTGGTTGCTAGGCGGTTGCTAGGCGGTTGCTAGGGTGTTCTGGGTGGTTGCTAGGCAGTTGCTAGTGTGTTCTGGGTGGTTGCTAGGGCGTTGCTAGGCAGTTGCTAGGGTATTCTGGGTGGTTGCTAGGCAGTTGCTAGGGTGTTCTGGGTGGTTGCTAGGCGGTTGCTAGGGTGTTCTGGGTGGTCGCTAGGCGATTGCTAGGGTATTCTGGGTGGTTGCTAGGGTGTAGCTAGGCAGTTGCTAGGGTGTTCTGGGTGGTTGCTAGGGCGTTGCTAGGCAGTTGCTAGGGTATTCTGGGTAGTTGCTATGATGTTACTAGGTGGTTGGTAGTTGTCACAGATGGTTACTATGGAGTTTGTAGCATTTTATTGGCATGATTTAGCACTTAGCTAATCAAAATTAGCATGTAGCTATTCACTGCTAGCATGTGTAGCATGTAGCAAGTCCTGTTTGCTAGCATGAGTCAAAAGAGCCAACCCCCATCTCTATACGATGTTCTGATGCAGAGATATACGCCTTGCAAAACGGTTGCTAGGGTAATCTGTTTGGTTGCTAGGGAGTGTCTTGGCATTTGCCAATCATGAAGCTCCAAAGTCAGTGTGAATGTATAAACCAACCCCCATCTCTATATGATGTTTTGATGCAGAGATATAGGTCTTGCAAAATGGTTGCTAGGGTACTCTCTTTTGTTGCTAGGGAGTGGCTTGGCAGCTGCCAATCATGTAACTCCAAAGGCTGCTTGTCAGTATGAATGATATAAACCAACTCCCACGTCTCTGTGACATTCAGAATGGAAGATATCCCTCTTTGGATTTTGGTTGCTAAGGTGCTCGACAATGGTTGCTAGGGAGGGGCTAGGATGTGTTGAGGTGATTGGGGATTGGCTGTTTGCTGCCCCAAGTCAAACGAGCCCACCCTCATGTTTCTATGACACTTATATCCTGAGATATCCCTTTGATGTCTTTCAATGGAAGTCTATGGAGCTTGTTGCTAAGGAACTCTAAATGATTGCTAGGGCGTGGCTTGAAAGCTTCACAATGATCCTGAGAGACTGATTGGTCGTCTGAGTAAAATAAGCCCGCCCCCTTGTCTCTATGACACTGTGATCCAGAGTTATGTTCAATACAAAATTGCTTACTCTCTCTCTCCATTTCATGGGCCGTCCTACACCATATGTTAAGTCAATAGGAAAAGTTTGGGCCGCTCCTTTTACCCCATTGTGAGGTGTGTTCTTACAGAGCCTGCCAGCCTCTTCAAATGTGGTAAATTTCACATTTCTGTGAAATCCTCGCTCTGAGGTGTGACTCGTCAAAGTTTGTCGCAATGTTAAGTCTATGGGATTTTTTGGGCGACTTTTTTTTGGGAGCAGCGCGCGCACATCTGACCACACCGATGTCCGGTGTTGGTACGCTATTGAGGTATAGGTTATGAAAACATGACGAAATTAAGTTTGTAAATAATACAAATAATCTTATTTTGATTAATTATTGACTTCTGTAGATGGACGTCAGAAATTTTGAAATCTACTGAGAGTCCTCAGTGCCGCAGAAAATCGCTGAAACGGAGATGAAAGGGAACCAATTTTTTATTTATTTTTTGGCTTATTATAACTGGCCCATCCAGTTTTCTGGAGGCCCACCCACAATTAAAATCCTGGCGCCGCTTCTGCATCCCGTAAACACACGTGACGTCAGGATGTGTTGTAGAAAGGCCAGTTTAATCTTCCGCTGTCGCTCTCTCCATTGTCGCTTGGTGGATTTTTTTTACGCAGCGTCTTAAGTTTACTAATGATCTGCGCTTTCGATCTCGAGAAACCACGCTCGAGCATTTTTTTCCAGATTCGGTCCGTACACTAACGCATCGTGTCCCGCTCCACAGAGCTGGCGAACGCTCTCAGCTTCAGCGCGGATAGTGAGGAGCTCCTGGTCTCTGATTCATTCCAGTTTGCAGACATTTTTAGTTCTTTCTTTGTTGATGACGAACACAAAATTTCTTCTAAGAGCAACAAAATACCCCTTACGACATTGGTCCTGGCTTTTGTTCACACAGCGCGTGTTCCGGGACCGATCCCGACAATGTTACTATACGTCCCCATCCCGGCATCAATCCCGGGACGTGTTTGTGTTCACACTGAAGGCACTCTCGCAATTTTACGCCAATTTCAACACGCTGTGTGTAAGGGGCTTATGTGTGACAGTAAACTTGCCCAGTAGCTCTCCTGGTACATCACTGGTGCGAGTCCCGCGAAACACGAGTCATGATAAAAAAGCTCAAACACTTGTAGAAACAAGCCAAAATGTCATTGTTGCTTCAGCAAATGTGCGTTTATCTCATGCTTGCTTTTGCTAAAGGGATAGTTCACTTTAAAATGAAAAGTCTGTCATCATATTCTCACCCTCAAGTTGCTTCAAACCTGATTTTCTTTCTTAGGAAGATATTTTGAAGAATTCAATTCAATTCAATTCAAGTTTATTTGTATAGCGCTTTTCACAATACATATTGTTTCAAAGCAGCTTTACAGAAAATGCATTTCAAAAATATACACACAAAATACAGTTAGTTAATCATAAAATTTAGGGCATAACATATCGCCGGCGTTGGGTCGTCTCTTCACAGGCGTCGAGTCGTCTCATCACAGGCGTTGGGGCATCTGAAGTCTCCATGAGAGGCTGGATACATAACTGGAGCTGACGAACTCTATTTGAGTTATAGGGACAGGCGTCCCGAGATAACAACAAAAAAGGCAGATGGGAAATAAGAATGTCAGTAACCAAACAGTTAACTGGTCACAATGACTTCCATAATATTTATTTTTGTCCTACTATGGAAGTCAATGGGACCAGTTAACTGTTTGGTTACTGACATTCTTCAAAATATCTTCCTAAGAAAGAAATTCATACAGGTTTGAAACAACTTGAGGGTGAGAATATGATGACAGAACTTTCCTTTTAAAGTGAACTATCCCTTTAACACTATGGGTGTGTGTGTGTTTCCCGAAGCCAAATCATTTTGCAGATATGTCGCCACAGACTAGCCTGGTCCTACCAGACTCTCTACATTTCATTTGTACAGAGAGTCTGGCCGCTCTCCATTGACAAGCGTTAACTTCCCTGAAGGCGGATCCTCTGATGAAGTTTAAAACTATTGGATCTGCCCAGAGTCACTCCGGATCTGCCGTAACCAATCGCTAACGTTTGCTCGTGACGTATGACGACTCAAACTAGCGCAAAACCTCAACGTCATCGTTCTCAGACACCCCCTCTGTTCACTGATTGGAACGGTAAAAAATTGACCGGAGAAAACCCAAGAATACACCACAATCCCAGATGCAGTTCTGAAGGAAACTGAAAATTGAGCGGAAGCACGTTAGAGGGCGGAGCCAGGCTAGTCACAGACACCTTTGGGTGGAAAATATGAGATAAAAAATATCCCTCTTTTTATAAAGTGACACTGTTCACATCTCAATCGAAATGAATAGAAGACGACTATTAATAATATTAGCAGAACAAAAGTTAGCAGTAATAAATAAAACAAATGCTTTTCACTGTATTTCACATGCGAATTTTGAGGCAATGCTCAAATCACGTACAGTACATGAAGG
>JARPMJ010004244.1:0-62500 GCA_033366665.1 Phoxinus dragarum | reverse complement strand
GTCACTTTAATACCTAATACCACTTTAAAATCTAATAAACACATGCGATTTCTTTCCATGCTGTTACCTTCACAGACATAACCGACTGTTTATGTGAACTTTGTGTGTTTTTGACATAACCTTGTGTGTATTTGACAGTTAAAGCTCAATAAGACGAGAGAGATCTTAGTTTAATACTCCGTCTGACATCCAGCTTTCTGTGTGCGCTCAGAAAACCATATATCAGAAGTTTTGGTTGATAAGGCTTTAAAACGCATGCAGATAATAAACGTTCATGAGGATGAAGAATAGGGATGGGAATCGAGAACTGATTCTTCTTCAGAACCGGTGCCCAGTGAATCAATTCCTTGGAACCGTTAGCATGCCTGCGTATCGATTCCGCGTATCGGTTCCGCTCGTTGCAAACGTGTCATGACGTCACACACGCGCTGCGTTGTTTTGATTCAGAACGCGGCAAACATGGCAGAGGCAGAAGTTCGACGCAGAAGTATAATGAGGCATTTAACGGGACGCCATGTTGCTTTCCGACCAGCCATCGCGTGCCGTCTCACACACATTCACTCACACACATACATACGCACTCACTCACTCTCATGCGCGCGCGCACACACACACACTTGCGCACACACACTCTCTCGCGCTCACTCACTCACTCACTCACACAAACGCACACATGCTCACTCACACACACGTGCGCGCACATACACACTCACTCACTAGCGCTCACACACTCTCTCGCGCTCACTCACTCACTCACTCACACAAACGCACACATGCTCACTCACACACACGTGCGCGCACATACACACTCACTCACTAGCGCTCACACTATCTCGCGCTCACGCACACACTCTCGCTCACTCACTAGCGCACACACACACTCTCTCGCGCTCACACACGCACTCTCTCATGCTCACTTACTCACACTCAAACGCACACATGATCACTCACACACACACTCACTTTGAGAAGTAGCTCACCTATACTTTTAGATTTGTTCTGAGGCTACACATAATTTGAGTATATGTGCTCTGTGCTGTGTCTTCTGATCAGATATTAAAGCGAGTTAATACAAACAAACAAATTTGTACTTATTCCCTCACCCAATGAGAATCGATAAGAGAATCGATAAGGAATCGGATCGATAAGCAATATCGATAATGGAATCGGAATCGTTAAATCCTTATCAATTCCCATCCCTAATGAAGAAAAGCAACGTCACGTGAGCGTTAGATGATAATCAAAACCAAACAGATGTTTTAGTTTTTATCAGAGTATCCGAGGCACGAGCTGTACAGGCTCCGCCCTCTTCTGGAAAGGGGGCGGAGCAGCAGCTCATTTGCATTTAAAGATACATGAACAAAGTGTGTTTTCTCTTCCACTCAACAAATGGGCATTTAAAACATGGTATAATACATGATCTATGGGGTATTTTGAGCTGAAACTTCACACACACATTCTGGGACCACCTGAGACTTAATAATAGGTTCATAATAGGTTCCCTTTAATGTAGTATGTATTGCCTCTGGAAGTTGTTTTAAAATATTACAAGTTGTGGAGGAATTCCGGTGACGAAAGGAAAGTCATGTCTCTTCTCATAACAATCATAAACCAAACAAAACAGAACTATATCATATTCACATGAGCACGTTTAAACTAAAGGATTTATACTTTGATACGCTACTTCACATAGGAAGAACAGACATGTAACTAGTTACACACTTGATGCAAACTTATATTGATTAGGATGAATAAAGTTCCACACGCGCTTTAATAATAATCCACAGGAAAACGGCTCAAACGATGCCAGTAAACACAAACGGGACCGGACATCTAACAGAGGAAAGGAGGAAGTTAAGTACAAGCCAGTTATGATAAACACATGTGCTGATTAAATGAGTAGCCATGGCAACAAACAAGTGGTGGGAAAGTGAATAAAGGAACACATGTGACTGAAAATAACAAACTAAAAGTCCATGAAAACAGAAACTAACTGAACATAACTGTGACAAATATAGGCATGGCTGAAGCGGACTGAAGGGTCGGGGTCTGAAGAGAGGTTTATGTTAGATAATAAACGTACAGTAAATCACGGTGTAGTAGAAGCCATTCGTTATACATTTGAATATATCCTGCTCACTTTATGACTTAAAATAGTCTTGAAAATACGAAAAATATTTGTTGCAGAATGCTGAACACATTTATAATTTATTATAAATTTAGCTTTTATATATAGGTCTATGTTTTGGATGAAACACTCTTTCCACCTGCCCTTACAGACGAGATATATATTAATACACATCAACCCCAGGGACACAACAGTGGCCATAGTTGAAGAAACATCCATATATGTTGTTTGCCTCACTTCTGTTTTATTGAAGCACAAATTAAAATAGCCTGGTTTTTATTATATGTGCACAAGCAAACTATACGCTGGATATTACAGTAGTTCTTACACAGTCTTGTTTCCCAGTACAAACATCTATACATTCCTAAACCAAGATACATTTACTTGAGACGCAACAATACAAGAGATATTACCTTGTTTTTCAGAAAAACGTTTAAAAAAAAATTCACATTCGCTATAAATTAGAAAATGGTAATAAAACATGACAAAATTTTTGACAGGTTTTGTCCGTCCTTCTGTTAGACTGTCTCACACATGAATTATGTTGAATATCTGTCAGCTGTTAAATTTAACTACACAATTAGATAATACCAGTTTAGCTCAACCAGTTACATGTACATTTATTCATTTAGCAGACGCTTTTATCCAAAGCGACTTACAAATGAGAAGCAGTGAAACTAACAATAGGACAACAATATGCAAGTGCTGTGACCCTTCCCAGTTTAATCTAACACAGTAAATGTACTTTTATTTTATTTTATTTTATTTTTTTATAAAGATAATAGACCAACCAGTTACCAAGCAATGCTTCATTGTGTTCAGTCTGTGTGTAAAAAGAGCATTAGCAATTAAAGACAAAAACAGCAAAACATGATCAGCTCAAAGTGTCCGAATCATTTTTGGTCCCAATTTATTTTAAATTTAACTGGTAGAATTTTTGGGTATAATATGTCATAGTTTACTTTATTTTGCTCTCCTCACTTACATAAATGATATGATATGTGATGATATGTGTCTTGAGTAATATTGCTTCTCATGTAAATGTGTCTTGATTTAAGAATGCTTCTAAGAATGTTTTATTGTTGTTGTTGCAGTGTGTGCTAATAATTCCCTCAGCAGCGTCTGTACAGATGTGATGGTGGTTATTTATGTGTCCTTGTAAACCGGCTGGTCACTTTCTATCAATTGATCTGCATTTGCGCTGACGCAGTGGCTCGTCTATCACACAGCAGAACTAGCTCTCGAAACCAGCCCGGAGAGATCAGATCCAGGCCGGAGAGATCAGATCCAGACCGAAGAGATCAAATCCAGGCCGAAGAGATCAGATCCAGGCCGGGGAGATCAGATCCAGACCGAAGAGATCAGATCCAGGCCGAAGAGATCAGATCCAGGCCGAAGAGATCAGATCCAGGCCGAAGAGATCAGATCCAGACCGAAAAGATCAGATCCAGGCCGGAGAGATCACATCCAGGCCAGAGAGATCAGATCCAGGCCGGGGAGATCAGATCCAGACCGAAGAGATCAGATCCAGGCCGAAGAGATCATATCCAGGCCGAAGAGATCAGATCCAGGCCGAAGAGATCAGATCCAGACCGAAAAGATCAGATCCAGGCCGGAGAGATCACATCCAGGCCAGAGAGATCAGATCCAGGCCGGAGAGATCAGATCCAGGCCGGAGAGATCAGATCCAGGCCGAAGATATCAGATCCAGGCCGAAGAGATCAGATCCAGACCGAAGAGATCAGATCCAGGCCGAAGAGATCAGATCCAGACCGAAGAGATCAGATCCAGACCGAAGAAATCAGATCCAGGCCGGAGAGATCAGATCCAGACCGAAGAGATCAGATCCAGGCCGAAGCGATCAGATCCAGACCGAAGAGATCAGATCCAGGCCGAAGAGATCATATCCAGGAAGAAGAGATCAGATCCAGCCTGAAGATATCAGATCCAGCCTGAAGAGATCAGATCCAGGCCGAAGAGATCAGATCAGATCCAGGCTGAAGAGATCAGATCAGATCCAGGCCGAATATATCAGATCCAGGCCGAAGATATCAGATCCAGGCCGAAGAAATCAGATCCAGGCCGAAGAGAACAGATCCAGACCGAAGAGATCAGATCCAGGCCGAAGAGATCAGATCCAAACCGAAGAGATCAGATCCAGTCCGGAGAGATCAGATCCAGACCGAAGAGATCATATCCAGACAGAAGAGATCAGATCCAGGCCGGAGAGATCAGATCCAGGCCGGAGAGATCAGATCCAGGCCGGAGAGATCAGATCCAGACAGAAGAGATCAGATCCAGGCTGAAGAGATCAGATCCAGGCCGGAGAGATCAGATCCAGGCCGGAGAGATCAGATCCAGGCCGGAGAGATCAGATCCAGGCCGGAGACACCGTCCTGAAGCACACGACCACACACACCTCTGACCTGGCCTTACCACTTCACAATATTAATATTATTATAGCTATTAAAGACTGCAGGCCAGCTGCAAAGAAAAGATCATCACTATAGTCAAATTAGACTGAATAGCGATTTGCTGACGATTTATCATGTCAATGTGAGTCATTTATCATTATCAAGCCATATGCAAAAGGAATTTAACCAAAGTATATGGTATAGATCAATTATTTTATTAAAACACTAGTGTCACATGGCGTCATGTTTTTGCAAATGATCAATGCCTCTTATTTCTAGTGACTGCTTGAATTAATAAAGCTAATATATTTACTGCTGCTATGTTAAAGGTAAAGTGAAAGTTTAGAGGTCAAATTAAACCACGAGCACTCAAGAACAAACAACGACAGCAACACAAGCTACTATAAGTACTGGTTACACTTTATTTCAATGGTCCACTTTAGACATTCTGCTAATAAGTGACTCTGCAACTACATATCAACTTACTGTCAGAGTATTAGACTGTTAGACAGGGTTCGGGTTTGTAAATGAAGCCCTATTCGGACGGGATTAGTGTAACATGGAGAGGTGGGGTAAAGTAATAAATCCCAGAGCTTCTCAGAGATTTTAGTCCCGTAAATTACTATTAAATCCCAATTTAGGGTTTAAACTAAACCATGAATATAATGTGGGAATTTATTTTAGAGAAAATGGCTGTTGTAAATTTGAGTTTTTTTTTTTTTAAAGTTGGTCCAAAGTATAATAGTTTTCAGCACCTTCTCTTCCACGGTATCCGGTGGCGGATCACTTTCTGCGCTCATTGGTAGTCGCCGCACCGCTGCTCATTTGCATTTATTGTATCCCTGCTCTATAGGTCTGGGAAGAGCAAAAAGGCGTCCTCGTTTATGTTGCTGGGTTTCTGTTGATGCGTTTAGAGCGATACTAAAAGCCGGCATCAGCATTGCTAATGTTATTAAAGTCATTATTTTCACATATGCTAATGAGGGACACTCGTTTTGTAGAGCGCTCCACACACTGTCAGTGCATTAGTGTTGTTCAGACTGTGGCTGGATTGCACAGGCCCTCGTAAATGACATTTCCCCAAGCGCTTAAGAGAAAACTCACAATAATTAATAACAGCGGACAGCGGTTCATAGGCACGGTGATCCCTAGCATATCTTTACTCATTATTCTTTGTGCTCCTGTAATAATTATGTTATAGAGTTCCTCTAGTGATCGCGTTTCCATTCCTGCGCCGTTACTAATAATACACAGACTGAGAGCAGAAGCACAGAAGATCCTATAAATATAACTCTCAATAAATAACCGGCAGAGACAGAATATCCAGGGGACGGCTCATCTCTGGACAGAAGTGAGGATATAATTGATTTTCAATATATGAATGCTGCAATCAGCACGTATGGTTTTGCATGTGTGTGTGTGTGTGTGTGTATAGGTCATGCCGTGTGAAACATGTTGTTCTGTAAACAAGTCCAGAGAGCAGCTGTGTTCTCAGACAGAAATAAACAGCACTGCACTTCTTCTTACACACATCAGCAAACTATAAAAGTTTGTTTCTGTGTCTGATCTCATAACCATAGAAAATATTTATGCAGCAACCTGGGTCGACGAGCACGTGTGGGATGTAGGCCAGCAAAGTCACACACTGCTCATGCAATATTCAATGAAGGATTTAGACATATGTGAGTCTGGACCACAAAACCAGTCACATGGGTCAATTTTTTGCAATTGAGATGTATACATCATCAGAAAGCTGAATAAATAATCTCTCCATTGATGTGTGGTGTGTTAGGATAGGACAATATTTGGTCGAGACACAACTATTGAAAATCTGGAATCTGAGGAGCAAAAAAATGTAAACATTGAGAAAATCTGCTTTAAAGTTGTGCATTTATGTTCACGATTGTGCTGCATTCACTCACAAAAATACATGTTTTATATATTTACGGTAGGACATTTACTAAATATCTTCACGGAACATGATCTTAATATCCTAATGATGTTGGCATAAAAGAAAAATGGATAATTTTGACCCATACAATGTATAGTTATATGTACAGATATACCCGTAAGACCCGTGTCTGGTTTTAGGATATTAAGTAAAGATCATGTTCCATGAAGATATTTAGTAAATGTCCTACCGTAAATATATAAAACATGTATTTTTGTGAGTGAATGCAGCACAATCGTGAACATAAATGCATAAATTCATAAATGTGAATAGAAAAGCATAGTATCGTCAGGTCATGTGAACTTTATTGTCCCACAAGGGGAAATTCATGTGGTCATTCATTACGCGCATTTGTCACAACATATTTTCTAAAAACATAAAACACAACACATGAAACACAACAGTCAAACCAATAAAAAATACAAATAATTAAAAAACTGCAGAAATCACAATCCAACATTGTTTTGTTGCAAACAATGTTGGATTGCACTATTTTTCTCACAAGCAGGTGGGGTTGGATCGTATTAAAAGCACTACTGAAGTCAATGAACACAATCTTGACCAGGCTATGAGCATGCTCAAGGTGCTCATGAATGCTGTTAAGCAAAGATAGCAGTGCATCCTCATGGACGTATGGACAGAATAATGTGCATTTGCGGAGCGATCTGGATCTGCGCTTCGACTCGTTTTACAATTGAATTTCGCTCTACACTGCAGAGCCAGATGTCGCATTAATGCAAAGTAGTTTTCAATTCACTCTTTATTTATATACTGCATATATATAAACATACACAGAATAAACTTCTGAGGAATAGAACCGTCCCTGCAAGTACTAATAACTGATTGAACGACAGAGTAAAGTGTTAAACAACAAATATACATGTTAGGATGTATACAAGACATTGTGTGCAGAACATATGATTGTTTAAAACACAAATATTATAATGTAATATTGGTCATGCTTTCATCAAAACAACAAACAATTGTATCCGCAGTCTGAAATCAGCCGTTAGAATCACTGAAAGACTAACTAATGCACAATCTCAGTATGAACACAGTCACTCTCGTTCTGTCATTTCATTTTCACGTATGATTTTCATTACATGACATAAAGTCGCAAATGTGAGTTATAAAGTCAGAATTGTGAGATATAAACTCACAATTCTGAAAAAAAAGCATTTTTTTCCCCCTTAGAATTGGACTTAATAACTTGCAATTGCGAGTTTATATCTTGCCATTCTGACTTTATAACACAGAATTGCGACTTTATATCACGCAAATCTAACTTTATTTCTCACAATTCTGAGTAATAAAGTCAGATTTGCGTGATGTAAACCTGCAATTATGAGATAGAAAGTCGCAATTATCTTTTAAAATGTTTTATTCTGTGGCGCAAACAAGCTTCCATACGTTTAAATAAGTTATTACCTGTTATTTCCAGGATGAGAGCGCTGTGCCGTGGAGAGAGGAACATGTGTGTCTATAGTCGAAGCTTGTGTGGTTGTAGTGAATTCAAGACGTTTAATGAACTGTCCCTCAGCCACAACAAAGAGGTTGTTTTATTTTTTACACTGACAGTATTAACTGGGAATGTGGGATGTCTCCTGGAAGTGGGCCATACAGTGGGTCATGGGAACTGCTGAACAGATAGTGAATTTGCCTCGCTATAATTTAAAGGCATGTATTTCCCAATGGTGCAGAAACACGAGCTAACCAACCACACGCCTCGAGCGTTTCCCTCGGTCGTCTATCCACTGCTTCAAACCCTAGAGAAGACCCGTTCGGTCCTCACACACCTGGAAAAGCCCCGCCATCATCTGATGAATTACTGCCGCTGTGATCTCATGAGTATTCATATTTCTATGTAAAGTGTGACCACTCGTACACTCGCGTATGCACACACACTGAAACGTACAGTAAAAGCGTAAATTATTTACGTATGAACTACTTTACAGGCATACAAATGTGTCTGAATTCTTATTTATGAATATTACAATCGGATTCTATTGTATTCCGTCGCCATATTAATAGCTATGATTCCATACGAAGTTGCGAATTTAACTTGGAATATCGCCTAAAATTTTTGCAAATAAAGCAGCATTTCCATCCAATGTGTTTGTGGCGAGCAGGACGAGGTTGAGGGACGTGAGAGAGCGCGCGAGGCCGGTGGCGAGATCACTGATGAGCGACGCACGGTCTCGTATCTCTCACGGAGGAGCGACGACGGTGAAGATGGAGAGAGGAACAGGCCCTGAGTTTATGTTGTGTTTTATTTCTGTTTTGTGTGGCCAGCAGTCGTCCGCGAGGGGCTGCTGGCTTACTTTCATTTTTGTATTTGTTTTATTTAATGATTAAAACCTGTTGAATGTTCGCCGGTTCCCGCCTCCTTCTTCCCATAACATCTGAACTGCATTACACTGTGCAAGAGAACAAAATCATCACTTCCTGGGAAATTGGCTCAAAATATTAGTAATAAAAGTAAGTTTGTGCACCGTGGCTGTTTTTCCCTCCATCATAAACGAGTGTGTCTCGCGCGTCAGAAGAAATTCAGTAAACGCTGTCGTGTTCTCTAGTGTTCAGATGCTGGTGTTCGGGAACACACTCGTTCTAGCAACTTTGAAAAAATTATACCGTTAAATTAAATGTCACTTCCACCGCTAAATGTTTAACTGGAGATGTGGTGGAGATGGCACTTTTCTCTGTTTTTGGTGGACGTGGTTCAGGCGTGCGTTTATGTCCATATGAATATTTCAATCTGGCCCTCTGACAGGAGCTCGATGTGTGTTCAGACACCGGTGCGGTCCGGTGCACGTCCGGCATCACAGGGACCGTCACACAGAGTTCACATCTGTGTGAGAGGACATCAGGGGACGGCACAAGCTCTCAGACACACACACACACACACGCACGCACGCACGCACGCGCGCACGCACGCACGCACGCACAGGAGGAGAGGAGAGTTGAGAGCCAGATTCAATCCTGCATCAGCACAACAGTTTTCTCTAAAGATGAACACTGGGGAATAAGTCGCACAGTAAAAGTTTGTTTTGTTTAAAAATCGTATTGTAAGATGTCCGTTTACCTCACACTCGGGCAAAAGGTCTCCAATACTGATATAAATACTTCAGCTAAAGTAATATGTTTTTCATAATAACCAAGACAAAACTTATTTACGACAATCACAATGTCTAAAGCTTGTTTAAAAAATAAAACATTTGTAAAGATAATTGTGACGTTTTTTTTTCTCACAATTGCGAGTTATAAAGTCAGAATTGCGAGATATAAATTATATAACCAAATTTGGAGTTTATTTCTTGCAATTGCAACTTTATATCACGCAATTCTGACTTTATAACACAATTGCGACTTTATATCAAGCAATTTACCCTCCGCAGGGAGTTTGATTGACAGGTGATCTGACCAATCATACTTCGCCATCCGCCATTTTGTCCGCCAAAGCCGTCAGAAGAGTTGGTAGATTAACGTTGGAGGATTTGAGCTTGAGAAGCGGAGTGTACTGACGTCTCTCCACGGTTAACACAACATTCCTTCTGATGTTCATTCATGTTTATTTGATGCTATAAATGAACTAGAAGGAAGAGATGATCGGTTCACGAGCGGCTTTAACTGAGGCAGCGATCTGACACACACATTAAAGAGCCACAAAACACTATTTATTGTTTACATTTCTTTTAAAAAATGACCAAATTTGAAAGTTGAGACTTTGTTTAATATCAAAAGTAAGCTGGTCTGTGTCTGTCAGTGTGTGTCAGTGTCTCTGCTCCACGATGTGTTTTTCACTGTGAGAACATGGTGTGTGTGAGAGAGAGGCGTGGCTTGTCGGACATAGCAACAGTAACTAAGGGGGGCGGGTCTTTGCGAACGGGCAATTGTGAGGAAAAAGTCACAATTGTGAAATAAATTTCACAAAAAATAAATTTCTTTTTATAATTTGTAAAAAATTCTGATTGAAAATTGTTTAACCCTTTAGAACCTGAAGCTAAAATGGGTGTTTTTCACATATTTAGATTTTTTTGACTGTAAAATTCTAAAACAATGTGCTATCTTCATGTGCAAGGTGTCCTCTTTTTCAGAAAAAGATTAGCTTTCAACAAATTACAGTTATTGGCCATTATTGTGTGTGGTGAGTTTGTAAATAGAATTAAAAAAAAAAAAAAAAAAAAAGAAAAAAAAACGAAAAAAAAAAAAAAAACAGAAAAACCACGAACGAAAGAAACTAACACTTTAAAGTTGGAAAAATAAGTTTAATACAACTATACAAGTCTTTTTTGTGACATTGGGTTGCACAGTTTTCATTTAGGACACTTTTTTTCATACACGCACACACACAAATGCGTCCATTCATTATTAGGCACACACACACACACACACACATGCATGTAAAGATATGTGAAAAAGTAACGGCCATCTGCCTCCCAAGTTTCATTAAAAATCATCCAATCCCCTCTTCTGCTGTCCACCACTTCTTTCTCCATGTATTTGTTCATGTCTTTTATTATTTTATGCAATCCAGAAACACTCTGACCCGCCGCGCTTCGTATCTCTGTTCAAATCCTTCCTTCCCGCTCTGCCAGAAAGCTGCTGTCATTTGCTGACGGAAAGCATGACGTTACCGTAATATAAGCCGTTTATTGCAGAAAAGCTCATGTTGTCTACTGTCAGGGGCAATCTGAATGGTTTTGATAGTGCAGACGGTTGAAGAGTTACGGTACAGTAAATAAAGATCGCTGATCTGTGTCAGCGATTCGGTTCTGAAGGGTTAAAGAAAGCCTACAATGTTGACAATGTTTCCGTGATTCCCGACCGAGTTTATCTTCTCTTTCACTGTCCAGATGTTGCGCAGGATGTCTGTCCTGATGTTGCATTTTGATAACTAGGAACCGATCATGCATTTTTTAGGTTTCTATAAAAGTTGCTTCTGTAATAGTTCACGATTGGCTCTTTGACGACCGGCATTGTTCACTTACTTACGGGTTCATGGAAGGCCGGCAGAATGTGAAATCCCTCTCTCTCAATCGAATCACACTGCATTATAGATGTGGCGGTTAATAAGTGATGAGAGATCAGCATGAGAGCATTACACCTGCTATGGAAATCTAAAAGAGTCTCAGACTCCCCGGTGTAAAAGCAGAACGTCCTGCAGCCAGAGGAACACGAGGAAAAGCCCAACACAACAAACCTCAGGCAACCGCTGATGACCACACACACTTCCGACGCTCGTGCTGCTAATGGACGCGGTTGAAGTGAATGCTTTCAGCAAATGCAGGACGTTTGTCATCAGTCGCCGATGATTTACTTCTCTTTGGCCAACATCATTATTTTCTAGAGCACAAAAAAAAATCATCAAAAAAAACATCCTAATTTTGGCTGTTACTCAAAAATGCCCCCACAAATTAGCCACAGCTGTCTTAATCAAACGCTGAAGTGTGTGTGTGTGTGTGTGTGTGTGTGTGTGTGTGTGTGTGTGTGTGTGTGTGTGTGTGTGTGTGTGTGTTTATAGTCAAGACGGCCGGCAGTTTTAGTCCGCTAAGAGCCGCTTCAAAGAGCGAGCTAATTTAATTACATGTGAGTTGATTGGCTGCGCTCCATTTAAACACCACCTGCCTTTGACCAATCAGACGTGAATGTGTGTGACAGACGGAAAGTCGCTAACAAAAGAACGATTGCTGTCCTCCAGATCCTGCCAACACTGAAGGTTTGGTCATTTACACTCAGCGAGAGTGATTCAGCGCTACTCTATCTCTATCTCTCTCCTTCTCTCTCTCTCTCTCTCTCTCTCTCTCTCTTCTCTCTCTCTCTCTCTCTCTCTCTCTCTCTCTCTCTCTCTCTCTCTCTCTCCCTCTCTCTCTCCCTCTCTCTCTCTCTCCCGCTCTCTCTCTCGCTCTCTCTCGCTCTCTCTCTCTCTCTCTCTCTCTCGTTTCGGGACAGAATTTCACTCACCTGATCAGTTTTGCATCATCACTAAAGTTTATCATATGCACGATATGTCTATTTAAATAGTCAAGAGATTTAAAGCATTCATGTCTGAGAAACTCGTACCCAGAGCGCACACACATAAAGCACATATCTCTCAAACATCTCGTGAATACCAAACTGAGTGCTTTTCACAGATTATTGTGTTTAAATGGTTAGGAATGCACAAAATTATGTCAAAATGTCCGTCTTGAAGAGTATTCACCTAAACACTGTCTTAAGGCGAGACACGGCAGGCAAGACTTGTGGTGAAAAAAAGTCCAAAATACACATTTAGGTCTTTATTTTACTAACTTTGTCTGTTTGCGTCTGTAGATTTCTCCGAAATTCAACAAAAGTTGTCGTTCTGAATCATCTGTGATCTCTGTCTGCTCCGTCATCACACACACCACCGTTAGAAAGCTCTCTCTCTCTCCTGTACAATGCTGTCGGATCCAAATATGGTCATTTCCTTTTTATCAGCAACCAATCATGAAAGTACAATGGGCATTTACCTCTAAAAGCGAAATCTCATTGGCTGATGTCAATTTCTGACACCGTGATTGGTTCAGATGCATCATGTGACGCTCTGACATTTAGATGTGTGTTTTTGGCTGTTTTCTGTTCAGTTGAAGGCCATAAATGCTGTGTTTATAAGTTTTGATGTGATTTAGGTGGTTTGTATTGTTGTTGCTGATGATGTGATGAGATATTGTGTCTGTATTGTTTCCACTAAAAAAGTATGAATATTTACATGTAATTGTTTTCCCCCTTTTCTCAAAATGAGTTGATCATGTACACCAAACTCTCCAGTTACACACTTAGCACTATTCTGAAGATATGTTCAGAGGATTTGTTAATAAATCATTCCTGGCCTGATTTATGTGACATTTTAATAAAAAAAATATGGCGAAAATATATGTTTTAAGGCTATGGACAGTATATTTAGATTTCCTAGGTAATGAAAGCATATATCCTGAAATCCCTCTGAAATTATTTTTTCATCTTGTGTGTAATCAAAATAAAAAAGAATTTTGCACCTGGCTTTATCATAGTTCAGATCTATCTACCGAAAATATATGCAAAAAGTGTGCATATTTATTGAGATAATGCATTTTTATATACTTGTGTAAGTAATAAACTGAGGAAGTTTCATGGTGATATCTATTATTTAACAATGTTACCCTATTCACCTGTAGTGTCTCGCCTTCAGTGAACACAAACAGTGGGGAAATAAAACACACGTGCATCAGTGTATTGGATCTGTGCATTCACTCTTAAAGTGACAGCGGCCTAATATTCCTGATGTCGTCTGTCATTAATAATGTCATAATAATGTTAATCGAACAACAAAAGATATCGAGAATAATTCATCTGGATTTAATTTATACAATTAAACATTCAATTTATTTATATATGTTCCCACTCAAAAAAATGCTGGGTTGTTTCAACCCAATTTTCGGTAAATTATGGACAAACCCAGCCATTGGGTTGAATTTTTAAATTACAATTTTAACCCAACGTTTAATTTATACAATTAAACATTCAATTTATTTACATACACTCTAAAAAAATGCTGGGTTGTTTCAACCCAATTTTGGGTCAAATATGGACAAACCCAAACGTTGGGTTAAAATTGTAATTTAAAAATTCTACCCAACGGCTGGGTTTGTCCATATTTGACCCCAAATTAGGTTGAAACAACCCAGCATTTTTTAGAATGTATGTTCCCACTCAAAAAAAAAAAAATGCTGGGTTGTTTCAACCCAAATTTGGTAAAATATGGACAAAATTTTTAACCCAATGTTTGGGTTTGTCCATATTTGACCCAAAAATTGGGTTGAAACAACCCAGCACTGACTTGCCTGAAAACCTAAAACGCACTCTTTATTTATTTATTATGTATTTATTTATTGTATTTATTATATTCTTCTGCTTATAAATTTGTTTATTTGTTCTTGTATACTGTTTTTTTTTTTTGTAAATTCAATTCAAGGCATGAAATCAAGCTTCCTTGTGCTGTGTGTAAACTCATGTGCAACACAACTACCCCATTGTAGAAACACAAACACATAGAGTGCAAACATTTTCGATGAGATGCAGAAAATGCCCTGGAAATCTTTACGGTTCATTACAAAACTGTGGCAGAACAGATGAAACTATGGCGGGTTATCATTGTAATTAAATCCGATATAGACATGTGATATAGAGTGCAATAAAGCAGGATAATTAATCAATTTAAAAAAGGCTATTATTCACCAGTGTGTGCTTGAAGTCTTCAGCGTGAAACATCAACTCACTCCTGTACGTCCTTTAATCATCAGTCGATCTCTTCTCGTGAACTGTGAAGCCGCAAGATGAGCGATATAACAACAGATGATATTAATGCACTCGTGATCTAACAAGACGACGGCGCAACTGAGCTTTCAAGCTCCTGAAAAATGTACTTAAGTTAGTAGCGCCACTGCTTGCAGTTAGTTACTCCCAACACTGAGTTATAAGTGTGTGTGTGTGTGTGTGTGTGTGTAAGTGTTCTTGGATGAGGAACTTTCAGTCTGTGTTTGCCATTGATCAGTTAAAGATATGAGTAAAGACTCAGTAATATCATCAGTTTATCCGCACTGACACTATCAGATCAGAACCAAATTTGAACTGAATTTGAACTTGCTTCATAATTGATGAATTTTACGCAGTTTATTGGAGTGAACTGAATCAACACTGAACTGAACTGATCTGAATATGACTTCTGTAGAGCTGCGTTACAGTTGAAATTGAATTTGTTTCATAATTGATGAAGTTATTGAGGTGAACTGAATCAAACACTGATCTGAACTGATCTGAATAATGACTCTATTGTCTCCTGTAGAGCTGCTTTACAGCTGAAATTTTATTTGTTTCATAAATTGATGAATTTTACAACATTGACACTTTACTGTGAAACTATATGATCCAGCAAAATAAGTCACAGTTACCCAAATTTCAAAATTGAGATTCTGGTATTAATGGAAAGAGGAGACCACAAGCTTTCAAATGATATCCTAGTCAAAGTCATACCTTGAATGGTTGTAAAGATACACATTTGAATTATGGTCTGTCCTCTTTTTCCAATTGAAACCCTGAGAAAATCTCCTTAAAAATTTTTTTTTACCCGTTTTTTGTAGATATCTTTCAAAATCCATTGCATTTAAAGGGATAAACTATTTATTTTACAGGGTAATTTGACCAAAGACATTAATATATAACACGACATTTCTCAAATTAATAATATTTAATCTTTCTGAGGAGATCTTGAGCTTGTTTACACCGAGCGCTGAGTCTGACAGGAGGACGGCTGGACCAATCGCGTGCCGGTCAGTCGAAACGGGGCTTCCCATTGACAAATGATCAGCGTTTGTGTATTTCTAAGCTTTTTGATTGGTTCTATACAACGTGTAACACCATATTTGGAGAGCAGAGATAGAGAGGGTTCAGGGGATACCCGGTGACGAGAGGAGTTGAGAAAAACAATGTTCATTTCCAGCAAATTTAGTAAAACTTTGTGAACTTTAATAGTCATTTAAATACCTTTACTCAATTATCTGGACTACGAAACTTTGGGAGATTATTTTTGAATGTCTGTTCTTTGAAATAGCACAACATCCGACTCATTTCTCCAGAGCTGGTCACATATTATAAGCGCTATATAAATAAATATGACTTGACTTATTGAATTGCATTTTCCAACAAGCTTTATCACTAATCTTCATCAGCCATTTACAATCTAAACTAAACTCGACACTCAACAAGCACAATACAAACTTCTAATCTACTTTCAGCATGATGCATCGTTCCCATGATAAATAAAAGCATCTTTCAAGTGCGTTTGTCACATAAATACGATCATTCTGACATGATGTGAAGGTGTCATGAGACTGAAGCGTCCTCATCACAAACCCGGCAGAACGAGTGACCGGGGAATCTCTAATGGACGAAACACATTCAACAGTCGTTCAGTTCTGTATGTCTCTCACACACACACACACACACACACACACACACACACACACACACACACACACACAAATGCATTACTTTGGTGAAAGTCGTCCAGAAAGCTCCGGTCTATTCTCCGTCAGCCATGATATTATGAGTGCACTTCCCGGATGGAGCCGTCATCGGGGGAGCACTAAAAGCAAATTCTGACCCTGTTGATCATCAATAATGCATAAGAAACCAGGGTTAAAAGAAGTGCAGCGGCGAGCAAACACATAATTCATCCAGAAGGCACGGGGAGAACGGCACGCTCTTGTCTTATAAAGTTTAAATGAGCCTGGAGGCTCGTCCGTGTAGCTGTCCACATGCGTTACGGCATTAGCTCAATTACTGAAGCCTGGGACGCCTGACTGCGTTTCGAGCGTCCCGTCTGACTGATCCGAGACCAGAGCCGAGCGGGTTTGGCCCTCCAACAAACGCCACCAACATTATCTGTATGCATGGCATCCCTGGACGACCTGTTGTATTTGTCCTAGGCCTTGTCCACACTAAAACGGTTTGGTTTGATAACGCATCTTTTTTCTTCTGTCCACTGAGACGGCGTTTTTATTCATGAAAACTAAGCTTTTTGAAGACGCTCTCCAAAGTGGATAGATTTGAAAACGCTGTTTTCGTGTAGTAGTGTGGACTGTGAAAGCGTAAGTTTAGTCATGTGACACATATTGTACCAATAGATATTCATGTTTCTAGCGGTATTGTGCATGTGATGTGCAGTTCACTTTCACACAGCTGCTGTTTCTTCACACACTCTTCATATCACAGTCCTGCAAAGATGACCGAAAACTCACTCGCATTTACTGTCCCTGCGGAAAAACATTAAAAAAACATTTGATTTTTAAACCAAACATAAAATGGCGAGTGAGAGCGACCCGGACGCTTCAGTGAATGCTGAGATATTTAGCTGAATAAAATAATCCTGTCAGAAGAATTGCGCGATAACTTTATTATTTATTATCTTATTACTTTGTTATGTATCATCTCCGTGAGCTTTTGTGATGTTTAATGATGTTTTATTAACAAGGTTCGGGAGGAGCACGTTCAGATGATTAACACAAGTGGAGAGCACTTCAATGGTAAGAGGTGTATATACACTCAGCAGGCTCACCTCATCCCATTGACAGTTTTACAGCATCCCCTCCACCACCCCTTCTCCACGCTTCTAGTCCTAAACACTTACATACGGGGGCAGTACTCTGGGTTCGGGGCCGAACTCCGAGCTCGGAGCCCTCCCTCCGGACAGCACGCCAAATACGCATTAAACTTTACCCCTTCAAATTATATGTAGCCTAAGTGTGATCTCGTGAAACGCATGTGCTGTAAGGTGAATCTAGCGTTTGTTAGCGTGAATTTAGAAACTTTTAGAAAACACTAGACTAGTGTGGGCAAAAGCATTTTTAAAGTCAGCGTGAACCGGAAGTTGCAACCGACTTTATCTCAGTGTCGTGACGTATTTCGGAGAGAAACGGAATACTAAATGAGGAAAAATAGTGGGCGTGGCTTTTTTTCCCAACTAGCACCTGATTGGATCTAGAAAAGTAGGTGTTTCATTCCGCCGGTCTACTGTCAGTTGGAGGGACGGGGTTACGGATGTTAAGCGGACACCAACACATCAGCAAAGGTCCTCCAATGCAGAGGGGAGGGGTTTTCAGATTTTGATTAAAGATTACAAAGCCAAAACTTTTTTTTTGTGTGTGGATTGACTTGCATGGATGAATTGTTCACCACAAAACGATCAATTTAGGCAAACAAAGTAAATATGGTCAATTTTGATATCATGTGGACTTTAAACGAAAACGCCGTTTTCAAAAGTATCCGCATGAATATAGACACAGCCAAAGAGTTCAGCGCACTGCATCCCACAACATGCTCAACATTTAACATCCAGTGTGTCGAATGAACTGCAATAAATATGAGCTGCACTTTTGACATTAATTATTTGATCAGACTGAACAAAACGATTAATACGACACACACTGAATAGGACAATTGACAATTTCTGCAAATGTCCTCACCCACTGTGGCACGAGGCGACGACATTTCAAACCGTCTCGTGATCTTTCCATGATCTCACTATCGTGCTGTAATTCCTGTTATTTTCAGGAATAAGTCCCGGTCAAATGATGAGTCAAGCTGACACTGGTTCTGCATAAAGTACCAATTACTCTAAAAAGATATTTTACTGGGTGGTTGATTATGGTTTCCCTTTTCTAACTGTAGTTAGTGTGTAATGTTGCTGTTTGATCATAAACAACATCTGCAAAGTTACAACGCTCAAAGTTCAGAGCAAAGGGAGATATTTGCTTTTAAAGAAATTGCTTTTTAAGGACTACAACAAACGGCTGGTAGGAACTACATGAGCTTCCTCCCGGGTTAGTGACAACCCTAGAATTTACATAAACCCCGCCCCCTGAACACGATTTATAGATCATCATGACATAATATGCTAATCAATGACTAGAAGATAACTACAGTACACAAAAATTAATTAACTAACCATTCAGAAATGTCCTGTTGCTTCTACATTTTGTCACTTCTTCTTAAGTCTCTCAATCTTTGTCTGACTCCGGTTTGAACATAAAAGGCTAAAAGTGTGAGAAATGTTCAGTGTGTGTGTGTGTGTGTGTGTGTGTGTGTGTGTGTGTGTGTGTGTGTGTGTGTGGTAATCGGAGCTGCTAATACACACACAAGCTGTTGAAGCTCCGCCCCCTGTGCCGAGAGCAACAGCTCATTTGCATTTAAAGGGACAGATACAAAAACTGTGTTTTTTTGCTCATCCTCAAAAAGTGACGATTTTAACATGATATATAACAATATCTGTGGGGTATTTTGAGCTAAAACTTCACACACACACTCTGGGGACATCAGAGACTTATTTTACATCTTGTGAAAAGCATTATGCATTATACCACCCCTTTAAAAAACTAAATTGTAGCTACATTTCATTGTTTCTACCACATTAAAATGTATGAAGTACAATTAAAATGTACAAGTGTATGATTCTTTAGATAATTATGATTATGTTAATGACTTTGAATATGAAGCATCTTAACTCTTTCCCCGACAGCATTTTCTATGGAAAAGTTGCCAGCCAGCACCAGATTTTTTTAAAATCATTTTCACAAAACTTTCAAGGCCCCAAGAAATGTTTGGTTGTATGAATATGTTAACAGTCAATGTGTGAAAAGAAGGAACAGAGCATCTGCTTTTAAACAACACCAAAAAAAAAAGTATTCTTGCTTCATCCATTCTTGAATGTGGGTAAGTTTCAGAAACAACAACAGCATTTTGAACGAAAGCTTGAGAACATGTCTCCTATAACAGTGGTTCCCGACCTTTTTTGTCTGAGACCCCCTTTTTCCCAAGAAAATATTTTAGGGCCCCCTTCACATTTAATGATATTATCGCTCTTGTAAGCTTGCAGCAAGGATGACAAAATATGATGTTTTCAAACTAACAGTATGTTTACTATAACCAGATATGTTTGTGCACAAATAATATATTGAAAATATAATAAAAAAAACATCAGTAGGTCCTTTGTAATTTAAAAACGTAAGCCTAGGAGTAGCCTATAAACTGGCCCTATTTGAAATGCAATAACACAAATATTCACACTGGTGTGTAGGTAAAAAAGAAAGAATATAGTCTATTACTAAATGCCTGCTGTCTGGGACCTCAATACCTGCATGTTATTTGTGAGGCTTTATCAATGTGAGGCTTTATTTTTTAGGCTTTTGGCGCTATAGCGCACGATAATAAACTTGCATTTATTAACAGAATAATGCGTCTTTCGGAAGAACATTGTAGCCGGATCTACTTCTCTCTGTGTACGTCTGTGACGAGTCACGCAGGTCCTGGGATACTCCGCATCCGAACCCGTGTAAAATAGTCCCAATGTAAACACTTATTATAGGAGTACCAGTGGCTCAGAATAAGACAAAAACACGGATTGGAAAATGGATCCATGATGAACTCGCTCATTATATACATTTTGTACATTTTGAACAGAAAAAGTTAAGGACTTTTTTTTAATGATCATTGCTCAAAACTTTTCAAAATATGACGCGACCCCCCCTGTTAGGAACCGATCTCCTATAAGTCATGACTTGAGGTCCTAGTCCTGGAAAAAGTGAAGACCCCTGGCTTGACTCATTCATCAAACGCGAAATGAAAGGTGAAGTTAAGTGCAAACTGACTATTAAAATCCATGTAAAGATGTTTAGAAGTATTAAAGACACAATGCCAGTCTTCTCTAAACCTATAGCCAGTGTGTCTTCTTCTCACAAGCCACTCGAGGGCAAATCACAAATTCTGACAGTTTGTTAATGAACTGTCCGCATTAATATTCATTACCTGACTACAGATGTTAACACAGCCTTGAGTATGTACTAAAACCGAGAATGTCTCCATGCAAGTATCTCACATTGAAGAAGAAAGGCCCTGTACATCCAATGGCGCAGAGCGTCTCGTGTCTTCAGGCACGCTGCATTTGCATTTATTCAGAGCTGTCAGATTTCAAGTGTCTTGTATCTGAACTAAGGGCCGCTTAATATGTTTTAAGACCCCCTGCGGTGCGCGCTGCGATCAATGACGCGGCGTACGTGACAGTGTGCAGCTCGGGGAGGGGGTTTATAATGCTAAATGCAGACGCGAATAAATCAATACAGCCTTCGAAACACAGCTGAGGGACGACTAACTTGTTTATCAAAGCAAAACCAAGCGTTTTTCCAGCAGAACAAGCACAATGAGCTTAACTTTAAACATCGAGTCGAGCTGAGAGCGCGTTACACTGTTCCCAGCGTGGCCGTGAGCGGATCCCATCACCACTGCATCACACACACACGTCTCGCACACACTTCTGTCTGTATAGTGCGTGCTGGATCTCAGGAAGACACGGACACAACGCCAGAAAGATAAATATCAAGAGAGAGGTTAAAAGGTGGAGACACAATTGTCTGTTTGTTGAGACCTTGCTTTTAGGACTGTTAGACACACTGCACATTGTCTTGACATGTCCGTAAAGTGGAAGTGAAGCAGTCAAGTCAAGTTAACATTATGGATTTCCACTCTGATCAAAAATTTGGTTATACTTTAATTTGATGCTCCCCTTTAGGCGTTCTGTTGACTATGAGTAACGGTCCATGTCAACTAACTGTCATTAGAGTATTAGTTCAGTATTAGCAGACTGTTGTTAGGTTAGGGTTCGGGTTAGGAGAATAAGGCTACGTTCACACTGCAGGCTGAAACGACCCAATTACGATTTTTTTGCCCCTATGCAGGTCGTATCTGATCTTTTCATGACAGTCTGAACGACACAAATCCAATCTTTCAAATGCGACCCAGGCCACTTGGGTATGTGGTCCAAATCCCATACGTATCCGATCTTTTGAAATGCAACTTCAGTCTGAACGGCCAGGTCACATGTATCCGACCCGCACGTCATTGATACGCTACAAACGTCATAGTAGTAGGCGGGAATGAGAAGATAAACAACAACTATGACGTAGTTGGAGCAGACCGTATTGGCTATGCCGAACAAGTTAGCTATCGTACGATAGCACGCACCTGTTGCTAGCCAATACACTCCAACTCCAACGCGTTTCTGCACTGACCGCCGCAGACGTGTCTCTTCCCGTGACAGAGTTAACGTTAATCGAAGGCGCTCACAAACATAATCGAAGGTGGATCTGGTCATTCGGAAGTTACTGATGAATTCTGTATAAGTGAAGCCACTCACATCAGTATCCCACCACTCCTGGCTGCGACTCCACACCCACACGTTTCTCTGTACCGACGTTGCTACCTCTGCTCCACAAAACGCCATGGCCAAAAACCTTGCTCTCCTCCTTTTTAATTTTCTTCTTAAAACGAGAAGATTGTAATTGTGCTGGCTTCGTTGGGAAAATAACTTTAATATTGCTAAACAAGCTCCACTGTTGACATCCATGTTTAGCTACTTCCGTAAACAACAAGTGAGGTCGTTGACCGTTGAGTAGTACTCTTCTGCGCATGCGGGTCACTTCTGGGTCATTTCACGTTCACGTAGGAGATCACAAAAGGTCGCATTTAATTGGAAATATGAACGGCCTTGCAAAAAAATCAAATTTTTTCAAAAAATCCGAATTCAGCATTAAGCCCTGCAGTGTGAACTCAAGTACTAAGTTGACGTACTTGCCAAGTTTCTTATAGTCAGTAGAAAGTCTGTCGTGGAGCATCAGAATAAAGTGTTAACAGATATTAAGCAGACAGTCTACTAATACTCTACTGAGAGTGAGTTGGCTTGTTGGTGAAGCGTTACATATTGTCAACAGAATGTCTATTTATCCATGAACATGTTCTAACAATGTTTTATATAAATGTTACTCATAATCTTGAATCAGAATAAGTTCCTCTTGCAGCATCTCTACTCTTCTCTGATGTCGAGGGCGGGGGCTATAACCTGTCACTCATATGATATCCACCAATAGCAAACCACAACCATCCAATCAATTCCCAACAGACAAAATCAAGCCCCGCCCACATGTGTTCTTGTTCTAGAAGCAGTTGCACTCGAATATACGACACAATCGGGAATAAAAGACGAGCGCAACTTCACTTTTTGCCAACTTAAAAGGTGCATTCAGTACACTGTAAAAAAATATTTTCATGATTTGTTATCACAACTTTTTATCTTTTGTCAAATCAACTTCGATAACTAATGTGTGAAGATAACATACTATTTTGAGTTTCTGTTTATTAAACCATTCTTCTTCATTGTGTTAACTAAAAATTTTATTACAACGAACTCAAAATTTTAGGGCAACAAGGTAACTTGCTTTTTTTAAGTTAAACCAACATTTCTTTTTAAAAGTGTATAGTTCACTAGCCAGCATTAGCATTGCTGATGTTCATGTACTTTAATTACAATAATGCGCCATCTATAACCAAATATTTATAGTGTATATGATTGTGAGGGGAAGCAGGGTGGAGCGAGTGCTAATGATCTGGTCTCGAGTCTCACGGAGGAGTGACGGCAGTGAAGGGCGAGAGAGGACCAGGCCTGGACTTTATGTTGTTGTTGTTTTGATTAAAATTTTACGTTGAACTTCACTTGTAACTCACTTGTAACTTCACCCTGACTCCTTTTTCCCTGAACTTGAACACTGATACAATGGCTATATTTAATAAAATCATAGATAGATGCTGCCTTATTGGGACATTACTTGTCACTGTCCCTATACCCGTTAGGTACTTTATTCCCAGTATTAAATGTAATTTTTGATATTTTCTTAAAGGTGTGGTTGATTATGTTTTCCCTTTTCTAACTGTAGTTAGTGTGTAATGTTGCTGTTTGATCATAAACAACATCCGCAAAGTTACAACGCTCAAAGTTCAGAGCAAAGGGAGATATTTGCTTTTAAAGAAATCACTTTTTAAGAACTACAACAAACGGCTGGTAGGAACTACACGACATTCCTCCCGGGTTAGTGACATCACAACCCTAGAATTTACGTAAACCCCGCCCCCTGAACACGATTAATAGATTATCATGACAGAATATGCTAATCAATAACTAGAAGATAACTACACATAAGCTTCATAAATTCATCAACTAACCATTCAGAAATGTCCTGTTCTTCTACATGTGTCACTTCTTCTTGAGTCTCTCCATCTTTCTGACTCCGGTTTGAACAAAAACATTGACATTTTCAGTGCGTGTGTGTGTGCGTGTGTGTGTGGGTGTGTGTGTGTGTGTGTGGTGTGTGTGTGTGTGTGTGTGTGTGTGTGTGTGTGTGTGTGTGTGTGTGTGTGTGTGGTAAAAGGACACAAACTCTTGAAGCTCCGCCCCCTGTGCCGGGAGCAGCAGCTCATTTGCATTTAAAGGAACAGACACAAAACGGTGCGTTTTTGCTCATCCTCAAAAAGTGACAATTTTAACATGCGATATAAAAATATCTGTGAGGTATTTTGAGCTAAAACTTCACACACACACTCTGGGGACATCAGAGACTTATTTTACATCTTGTGAAAAGGGCATTATACCAGCCCTTTAATGTTTTAATTAAAATAAACATCTCTCCAAGCTGATATGCGATGGGAAAAGAGAGAAGGCGGATTCAAACTCAGGTTGGTCACATTAAAAGCCACCGGCACTCGCTTTACTCTCCTGTTATCAGACAGGTTTGTTTTGTAATTTCGGCAGATAATGGTGTGCAGAGTTACATGTAAATAGCCTCTGCCAACAAATCAGGCTATTTGCATTCGGTGTAAATAGACACTCAGGAAAAAACCCTCAAAAAACAAAAACACATGATATATGGCAGTTACGTGTTTTGTATAGTTTTATATTGAAAGATGGCTAGATTATACATTATATCTACATCATAGTGTAATGTAAACAAAATCATTGTGGCTGATTGATCAATCATTGAATCATTGTTTGCAAATTGAACGTGTAAAATATCACAGGACATTTATTAGCACATGTACGGTTTTAAAGATGTTGAATGATCATGTCACTCATCCAAATCACTTTATACAATATATGACAGTCAAATTATCAAGACCATCAGTATTCATAATTTCCTTCCCAGCTCAGAAATGCTGAAAGGCAGACGTGTGTTAGAAGAAGCTTGAATATAATGTTGAGAATAGAGTCCACAAATACACACCTGTAAATATACACAGAGGACTAATACTATATACACATGTTTTCCTCTGCTTGTATGTGTCACAGTGGAAATATAATGAAGTGACTGCTGGCCTCAGAACAGCTCATTCAAACATCGTTAGTAACAGTGAACGCTTGACTTGTGTTTCTCATTATGTTGCTTTGTTTCGTGTTTTACCGTGGCGTGTGATTAATGCACAGGTAGCCGTGAGCACATGTCAGAGCGGCGTTAATGTGTCTGAGAGATCTCATGGTGAAGCAGTGAGCCTTCATCTGCACATTCACACTCACGAGAGACACGCAGCAAAAACACCAGAACACAGCGTCAAAACACTGAGGAACTTAAAAAATAAGGCGACCTCTGTGGTGTAAATCCAGCTTTTAATGTAGTTTATGTGTCTATGAGGTGTTTTTAATCTGCTTTAAGACATACCATGTGTAAGTTCATAAGTGGACAGCATTGCTGAGTATTTTCTGCTTAAAACTGCAGTGAACCAAAGACAGTCTCAAAAACACGGTTTGAAATCGCTGGTTGAAAACCCCGCCCTTGTCTACAGAGAGATGTGTCTCAGGTGCACGCCCCCCTCCACTGGGCTCCGCCCACTTTTCCAGCATTTTTCAAATATTGCCAGTGGGTGGAGTCAGGCTCTGACCAGGGGTTTAGTTACCCTTTAAAAAACACACGCATACTAAATGAGGCAATGGTGTCGAGTTACATTCAAGATATTTCAAGGCATGGAGAAATTTTTTAAAAGGAAAAAACTTTTAAATATGTCATTCTGGTGATCAAAGATGAGTTTTAAAGGATAAAATGATTGACTACAGGGGGACTTTAAGTTAACTCAACTAACAACAAATAGTCTATTAAATTAAAATAAGCTAACAGTGACAGCAGAAGCATAAATTAAGCCAGTTTGTGTATTAATAAATGTTGAAACTAACATGAACAAAGATTAATAAATGTTTTAGGAATATTGTCCATTGTTAGTTCATGACATGAACTTCATGTTAACTAATGATAACAAATGGAACCTTACTGTAAATTGATACCAAAAATGACATCAAAATTTTTTTCTAGAGACTGAGACTGTCTGTGTTGATGAAAGTCGGGGTTAAGTCATGTTAGCATCATCATGACAAATACACCAGATTATACTGTTCACTTTGACATGTCCGGTGTAGACAGCCTCACACAGTTTCATGTCAAATATGCGCCCGGTGCAGATATGCTGGATGGGTTTATTATAAGCGAGACGCTTTTGTTCGCTCAAGTCAATCGCTTACTCATGACACATAGCTACACAGCTAAAAATATTCCTAATATGTTAGAACTATTATAGAAAGTATCTACTTTTACCTGTTGAAACGTGCCTTCACAAGCACCCGTAAGAGGCATGACACGTGACAGGGGCGTTTGCAAAATATGCTGAATTTTTGTAATTCCGCTAGTCACAGAAAATACATACTTCATATTTAAGAAAGCTATCAGTAGGCGCGTTTCTATTACAGTTTTGTACAAAACTTTTGCAATTTTTTTTCTAAATATTGATAAAAAACTATTGCGAAATGACGGCGTTTCCATTAACCGATGTTATGCGACTAAAATTTATTTTTTTCCTCTCGCGATACGTCATTCCTGACATCACGGCAACGGATGTTAGTAGGTTTACATATATCCAGTCACCGCACTAGCCATTATTATTAATGTAAGGAGACGTGTGTGTGTTATCCAGTCATTAATGTCAAGGAAAGCCTGTTATACTGAGAGCGGCTCATATGAGGAGTTTCTGTGTTTCTCCCTCAAATCTGCTTCAAGATCTTGACTGTGGGATTTCTCTGAGGTTTATAATCCAGTATTCCTGTAATTCTTTTGTCTTTTATGAGTTTAATGAAGAACTCTGTCTCGTCTTCTGTCCAAACACACGCGTCCTCTACGTCAGGCGACTGTAAATCTGCAAACACTGTTTCCATTGCAGTTTTGAGAAATATTCCCTTTTCAAATTGCCTGAAAAAAAATATCATGCGAGCGTAAAAACTTTTTTGCGATAAATGGGAGTTTTTGCGAAATTGACGTGTTTCCATTGGGCGTATTTTCAATTCACAATTTTAATCGCGGCTACTAACATCGACATGCTCACATCAGGATTAAATGCTCAGTCATGTGAGCTACATGACGGCCTCAACTAATCGGCCCCTTCAGACGGCTTATCCCGGAGACTGATCCGTATCTTCCTATAGGGCAACAGAGACGGATGGACCTCGTGACTCTAAACAATAGGGCTCCGGTGGAGCGTGTGACATGCGATAAGAGCAGATATTATCAGCAGACACCCGGTTTCCCCAAAAGAGCACGTCAGCTCTCTGCATCTGGAGGCTCTGAGCATCGACTGCTCTGCATTTCTGGATCTGTGTGCCAGTCTTCACGGCGCTCGTGTCATGAAGAACATTAAGGGAAAGACAATGAGTGAGCTGTGTCAGTGACTACGTTTACAAGCTGTTAAAATTCGGGTTATGGTCGGGTTAAGGGCACTATTCGGGTTTCTGAAACATTCGGGATAACCCGTTTACATGCGTGAGCAGAGAGAGTTACTCCTGTATACATGGAGTTTGTAATCAGTCGCCAATATCCCGATGTAAACGGCGACGCACGGTTAGCGCCTGGACATACGGGCAACATTAAGACGCAATATGCGTCATTTCTGATTCTTCTTCCTGTATCCAAAGACAACAACAACAGCAGCAACGCGCGGATAATGAATAGTTTGGGCATATAGCGATAGTCTTTGTTTGCGCTTTGGCGCTGGTACTGATCCACCAGCAGCACTTGACACTACTGTGCCTCATGGTCTTTATTAATAGAAGGAGAGAAATTGAGCAAGAGATGGGAAATGTAGCTGGAGCTGTGCCACGCATATAAAGAAATTGGTCTCCTCCTCGCTCCAAAAGTGTGGAGCTGTGCTGCGTCTCGCCATGTTAACCTCGACTTGTTTACTTCCACTATACTGCACGTGGGTTTTTTTATGCAGCGTCTCTACTCAAAAGACCAAGATTCCTTGCGAATAGAACATGCGCAGAACACACATTTTGATGGTGATATGCCCATAACGCGTTTACAAGACCAAATATTCGGGTTAGAAAAGGGGTTCCCCAGGTATAATATGAGCATATCCGGGTTTTTGCCGGTGTTTACATGGCCGTGCGCGACCGGGTTATTGCTAATATCCCGGTTTTGAACGGGTTATTGGCTGCATGTAAACATAGTCACTGTTTGCAGAAGCAGCATCCTTACTCAAACCACAGATTCATACTTGCTAAGATACACATACAAATACATACTACACGTACACACCGGGTATGGTAGTGTATCTTTAATGCAGCTGAATTCATTGGTACTGAAATGATTTCACTGAGCTTGTCGATGCGTGTGATGCTGCCTTCGATGCCCGGACAGCTTTCACATCAGGATAAATGCTGTCTCGGCAGGTTTGCAAGAGATTAGACGTGTGCTGGTATTCGGTAATACAGTAATTTGTGGTAATGAACATGCACAGTATTGTCATGATGGGCACTTTGGTGGGAAACCATTTCTAGAACAGAACAGATTTGATACAATAAATAGTGTTTTGTGTCTCTTTAATGTGTGTGTCAGATCGCTGTGTCGCCTCAGTTAAAGCCGCTCGTGAACCGATCATCTCTTCCTTCTAGTTCATTTATAGCATCAAATAAACATGAATGAACATCAGAAGGAATGTTGTTTTAACCGCGGAGAGACGTCAGTACACTCCGCTTTTCAAGTTCAAATCCTCCCATGTTAATCTACTGACTCTCCTGACTGCAGTGTCCGACAAAATGGCGGATGGCGAAGTATGATTGGTCAGATCACCTGTCAATCCAAACTCCATGCAAAAGGGTCAATTACAAGTAAAAGTACTGGTGTCAAAAAAGTACTTAAGTAAAAGTACAAATTAGTCTTCTCAAAAACTACTCAGAGTACTAGTTACTAATTACTTTTTAGCCGGCGATAGTTAATGTATTACCAATAATTATTCAATCAAATCATAGATCTATGTAGAATAGATCTACTAAGAACCTATTATTCCTATTAAGGTTGTACTACGGGATTGGTCACATGTTTGTGACGTCAGAAACACCAGCGATTTCAAACCAGTCTTTTCCCACTGCAGTTTTAAGCAGAAAATACTCAGCAATGCTGTCGATTTATGAATTCCCTAAAGCATATTAAAAACACTTTAAACGTCTTTAAACGTTCTTCATGAAACTATCAATTATTTTTTTAAGAGTGTAATTCTTCATTATTTCACATAATTTGGTGGTTCACAGCTAAAAATAATCTTCATTTAGTATTGTTTCAACCAATGAGAGTTTATTTGATCAGTTCTCAATATTGTATTCTTGTCACTTCTCCAGCGAGATCTTAAAGCAGTGGCTAGTGCTCGTCCCAGCGGCGTCTCTGGCATCAGTCTGAGTTTCTGACCCAGCGCTGTGGTCAACATCTGGCCATCAGACAGCAAACATCTGTTAGTCTCAGTAAAACATCTCTGTTAGTCTCCGCACATCTCGCTCGCTCCTGCATGAAACCCAGGCCTTCTGCTTTACACATCGATACAAGTGAAGTTCAAAAATAGCTTTGCTTAAAACAAAACAGATGTACTTGAAAAGCAAAATAACTGCTTTCAGAGAATACAAGATTTTCTCAAGCATAAACCTCCTTCAGCTTTGGTAGATTAATGCTCAATAAAACAAGCCTAATTATCTTTTGCTTCTGTAATTAATTACTTTTACGTTTCTTCATTTAGCAGACGCTTTCACCCAAACACACTTGCATAAACAAATGAGGAACATCACAAGTCATTTGTCATAAGACTCAACAATATTCACCGTACACAATGCCAAGGTTTACAGATGCCAAGACGACAGATGAGTAGAGAACGGGTGAAATGTAGAAAAGAAGAGAAAGTTCATAAGTAAGTGCCTGTGTTTACGGCTGTGGATTAGTTACAGTAAGTGCTTGTCGAGAACGAGCTTCAATCGATCTGGTTTTAAACATTTGCTAATGGGATAGGACGAAGAATCCACTAAAACACATCTACGGCTGGATTTATAATGCATCGCTGTCCGTCATTTCCAAGACCTTTCACCTTATTCAAAATCTGTGTTCTTGTGTCCTCTCGGATATGGAGGACCAATTCCTTAATAATGCTATTCACTCTTCAGTATATTCTATAGGACTCTAGAGTTCTTGGGTCAATTTTAAAGAAGGAGAAATGTCTTGTGATCGGGTGTGAACTACGGGGGAGCTCGGCTGCCCTTAATAAGACATGGGCTCCCTTGAAAACGTGATTTGTGAAATGTTGGGGGTGCTCAA
Source organism: Phoxinus dragarum (assembly GCA_033366665.1). Classification (NCBI taxonomy): domain Eukaryota; kingdom Metazoa; phylum Chordata; class Actinopteri; order Cypriniformes; family Leuciscidae; genus Phoxinus; species Phoxinus dragarum. The sequence goes on along the minus strand of JARPMJ010004244.1, from coordinate 31,969 downwards.
AAAATATTGACAATGTGTTATTTTGACGTGCAATTTCAGTTTTGTGTAATGTGATCATCGTGGATTATTGTGTGTAAAATAGCAAAAATATCATTCATTCATGCATGACGGTAATTCACTTAAAGATGCTATTCTTGTCTTGAGCATCAAGGTGTGGTGGCGCTGCGGTGCGGTTCCACTCATGGTAACTCAAAGATTTGTCGAAAAAATATATAAACGAAGCCATTGTTCTGCGCGCGAAGTCCTTGAAATCCATTCTGGGTTAAGGTAAGGCATGTTATTCCCAAAATGTGTTGTGGCTGGGTTGTTATAGGTCTGCGTGACTCTCGATGTCTTAGGTCTAATTAAACGGAGGAATTATGGTATTCTTCTGTAGCCCGACGAGTAATTTAACCGTTGTTCACGTGAACTCAAAGACAGCCGATTTATAGACCACTTGTGGGTGGGTTTGCTGTTTGACCTATTAATTTGTGTTGATAAAGTATAATAGGGTAAATCCTGTGTAGTGATTTATCCTATATAGTGCTTGCATAAAGCAAGTAGTGCGTAGTACACTTGTAGATAAACACATGTAGCCTATCTGTCGTTCATGAACAATACGTTCATTGCGTCTGTCACGTGACAAATGAACAAAAGACTCGGAAGGTAAAGTAATTATTTGTGTTCCTTGTAAATTATTTTTGACTGCATTATAATGATTTCTTAATTAAGAATATGATCAAGATTGCGTAGGCGCATGTGTTCGGGGAATTTGCCTGTTAAAAGTATAACATTTAAAGCCCCTTAAATGAATGAAATGACTCGGAAAAAGATTCGTTTATTTTGATGAACGAGATCGAACAAGAGACTCAGTAAAATGATCCACACTTCACGCGCGTACACAAATCTTAGTTTGAACACTGATCGCACAAGACCTTCATGGGTCCCACTTTATATTAAGTGGCTTTAAGTACTATGTACTTACATTGAAATTAACAGTTTGATACAATGGACTTATTGTGTACATACATGTTTTTACATTGTACTTATATTTAAAAAATACCTGTTTGTAATAACAGCGGTAATTCATTTATGTAATTAAATTTGTAATTACACTGTTGACCCTTCCCTTAAACTTAACCATACCAGCACACCTGTCCCTAACCTGACCCGTATCACACCGCAATAGCAGCAAAAGTGTTTTACAATAAAACATGAACACAATAAGTACATTGTACTTATTTTTCGATGTAAGTACATAGTACTTAAAGCCACTTAATATAAAGTGGGACCCTTTCAGGTTTAACGGGATGGTTCCATTTTGTTTTGTTTTCAAGTGCATTTATAAGCTGATTTTGTGTCTGTTTCTAAAAGAGAGTTCTTCAGACAATGTCCAAATCTATTTTCTGGAGATCTCCAGCAGATAAGAGCGTCCTTTCCATCCTCACACACAGCGTAATGTGACTCTCGAGGACTTTTCGAGATTAGACGGACAGACCCGTGCCTTATTTTCTCTGCATTGTTGAGGTCTGTCACTGAGTTCATCACAACAAATGCTGCCAATGGCACGAAGTTCTCACCTTTAGAGGCATCATTAAAGCACACAGCGTGCAGTGAAGCGCACAGAAGCTCATGATGCACGAGCCAAACACCAGCACTGGAACAGCTATAAATATCAGTTATCACACAAAGAGAGACGTATCATCCCAGACAAATGGCTTCCATCAAACGGACGGATGTTTTTTTTTCCCCTTGCACATCTGCCGGCAGGAAAGAAAAGAAAGGAGCTTGTGTGTTCACATGTGAATATAGAGCTTTTACTGGAACAAAACCAAGTTCTAACACACCTGGTGTCTCATTTAGAACCGTTGCGTCGCACAAAACCGGCCCTGAGAGAGGCGTGCGCCACTTCCCACGCTTAAGTCGTGATCTATAGAAACTAACTTGACGGGGAAATGTGCGCAGCTGCACGCAAACCTCGGACCCATGCGTACGGACGGTTTGGAGACGCAGTAGTTTGGCGACACCGATGGCGAGCTGGAGTTAAATGTATTTTTGGTCACTTTTAGACTGAAAAAATTTAAAGAAATTATTCAGAAAGATAATGCAAATATAATTTCACTCACCAAGTCTATCACTTGAAGCAAATATCCATCCCTTCTTGAATGTCCGCATGACGCGTATATAGCAGATTAAGTAAAACCGTAAATCTTCATTATGAGTCCTAATCATAGTTTTTTTCTTTAAAAAAAACTAAAGAAAATTATTTTCCTTCTGATATATCCATTTAGATTAACATGTCATTCTCATTAATGGAGTTAAACACTTCAATTACATGAAATCACTACTGAGAAGTTACAACATTTTTTATATTCAATAAATAGAAATATTTAGTAAAAGATAAGATGAACGAAAGTCTTACGGGGTTGGAACAACATAAGGGTGAGTAATTGCTGAAAGAATTTTCATTTTTGGGTGAACTAACCCTTTAATTGCCACTGAGAATCCAACATCTACATTATTAAAACGCAACGCCACATGAAGTTGCGCTTATGTATGCAGAAGCGTTTGCATTCATACTCTCGCATCACTTTTACAGTGAGAACAGTGTCTGCGAGTTCTCCTCTGATATGCTGTTTTTAGCACACACACCTCAGAATGAAATAACCCTGGATTAGAGAAGAAGTCAGTGTGTCTCTCAGCATGAGGGTCTGTAAGCCGTCCCGTAAACCCAGCAGTGTGTCCCTCGGCTAGTGGGTGGCGTCTGCATCTCAGAAAACTACAACCCAGGACAGACAAGAAAGTCTTATAGAACCCTTGCTGCAACTCGACCTTACATAACAGCTTTTTATACCACACAAGTTCCTTGTTTACTTAAAAAAAATAAAGTTTTTAATGTTGTTTATGTGTCTATGTGGTGTTATTAATATGTTTTAAGACTAACCATGTGTAAGTTCATAAGTGGACAGCATTGCTGAGTATTTTCTGCTTAAAACTGCAGTGAACCAAAGACAGTCTCAAAAACACGGTTTGAAATCGCTGGTGTTTCTGACGTCACACACTACCTTGACCAATCAGATCAACGTGTGATCGTCCACCAGTGGATCTCTGAGTGAGTGAGTGAGTGAGTGGAGGCGGGGCTCATTTGCATATTCATAGAACCGCGTATACTAAATGAGGCAAGGGTGTCGAGTTACATTCAAGATATTTTAAGGCTTTTTCAAGGAAATTTTTTTTAATATGTCCTTTTCGTGATCAAAGAAGGGATTCAATTATTGACTACAGGAGTTTTGTCAAGTCATCTTCATTTATATAGCGCTTTTAACCATGTAGACTGTTTCAAAGCGGCTTTACAGTAATAAACGGATCATTTGTGATGGAATTTGTGATGTAAAGCACTCGGGTAACAAATAAAACACAATAAAATAAAAATAAAAACACACAATATGAGTTCAAAGACTTGTAGGAGCAGCTAAAGTGGCATGGATGTCTCAGTTAATGCATGCATTTAATAAAATATTACCAGATTCACGTTTATTTGTTCCGAATAAAACTGACGATTTTAGCACCAATCACTGGACATTACTGTCATTTTGTAGACATTTCACCACAGATATGTTTGAGTTGCATGTATTAGATCAAAAAATATGTCATCCTCGAGATAATACACATTCAAAGAAAGGTGAATTTTGACTAAACCTTTTGTTCAATGTTAGAGTGAGTTAGTGAGCCATAATCTTCTGTTGAAAAATGCCTAATGACATGAATCTGTCATATTTCCAGTCTCATAATCAAGCCACAGTTTCCAGCAAAACCGCTGTCATTATTCAGTGCCTGAAAAGAAAGAGAGTAAGGAGGACCCGAGCCAGTTCTGCGGCTCGACGGCGTCTCGGATGGCTGTCTGCACCTCAGGATATTCTCTCTACAGCAGAGAACAATTTATCTTCAGCTAATAGACCGTGTCCATTTATTTCACACTGCAAAACCACAGAAGTGAAGCTCTCCCGATCTCCTCAGATGTGCACTTTATCCAGCGAAACATCCATAGGCAACATCACCGAACAAGTCAATCATTAGCATTGAGATCCTCACAAAAGTTCTGGAAAGCTTGAATGTAATGTTCATATAATTATGTGTAGTCATACAGAAGATGCGCTCATATGTGACCCTGGACCACAAACCCAGTCTGGAGCCGCACGGGTATATATGTGGCAATAGCCAACTATACATTGTATGGGTCAAAATTATCAATTTTTCTTTTTAATGCCAAAAATGAGGATATTAAGATCATGTTCCATGAAGATATTTAGTAAATGTCCTACCGTAAATATATAAAACATGTATTTTTGTGAGTGAATGCAGCACAATCGTGAACATAAATGCACAACTTTAAAGGAGATTTTCTCAATGTTTACATTTTTTTGCTCCTCAGATTCCAGATTTTCAATAGTTGTGTCTCGACCAAATATTGTCCAATCCTAACAAACCACACATCAATGGAAAGATTATTTATTCAGCTTTATTTATAATTATAGATGTGATTACAGATGATGTGATTAAACTGAGACTGAAGATCCTTACTAGTATAGTATAGCTCATAAAGTTCAAACTTTACCAGCCCAAATCTTCATTTGCAACTAGACAACTGATAATCTTACAAATTGCAAAAATAAGGGCCAGAAACACTTAATGGGCTTTTTTGTGCCCATTAGTGTAATATATCGTGTCACAATGTACCGCAATACAAAAATGCAACAATATGTATTGTGGATTGTTCACCCAAAATAAAATAACTGTGTGAGAAAAAAATTCACGTTTTCAGAGTTTTAGTGTCAGACATTATACTACTATATATAATGTTGAATATAATGTATAATAATGCAATGTGGGAATATTTCTGGGTTCTGATAATGCCAAATGTCTGATGTTACCAGTAAAAAGTCCTACATTATTTTAAATATATAGTCAGTGACAGAGATCAAGCATATTCATCTACAATAATTCTGTGTTTTCAGCTTCAGAATCATGAATATTGTTATTGTGGTGTCTCTATTGTCCTGTGCTTTGGGTTTCAGCTTCAAGTCCAAGACTATTAATTTACACACACAATGTAATATCAAATAAAGTATTTTAATCACCAGTAAAAATTTTGTTAACCTTTTACCATATGTCTTGGAGTATGGCGATGATATGGTATCGTGAGTTCAGTATCGTGATGTATCAGGACATGAGGGTCTCGTTACACCGCTAGTCTTCATTAAAATTATATAATTAAACAAGGTCTAAATGAACATTCACTCTGTTACTGAAGATACATCACTCACCCTTTTATGAAAAATAAGAAAATATGAAGAATAAAACCCATATTATCCAGCTCAATCTCTGCTCTGGACAAACATTTAAAATATTTATGCTACCATGAGAAATTACATGAATGAATCATGTGAAAGAGCCGGTCCCAAAAAATCTCCATATATTTCTGTCCCTGACTAAATAATATTGAGATATGATATCAATTATAAATTAACATAATTAAGCACTGTACATTGGTTCTGGTGATGAATGGATGAATGACCCTGTGTGTGTGTGTGTGTGTGTGTGTGTGTGTGTGTGTGTGTGTGTGTGTGTGTGTGTGTGCGTGTGTGCCAGTGTGTGTGCGTGCGTGCGTGTGTGTGTGTGTGTGTGCGTGTGTGCGAGTGTGTGTGCGTGCGTGTGTGCGTGCGTGCGTGCGTGTGTGTGTGTGTGTGTGTGTGAAAGAGAGAGATTTGTTTTGACACTCGTCGCTGTTATCCATCAGCATGAATCTCAGTATAGTTTGTTCTGCTAGTCAGAGGATGACGACGTCTCTGTGAAAGGAACGAGCCACGATGAGCATCCATGCATGGGACAAACTGACTACATTGATAACAGAAGCTGTAATAAACAAAACATAATGCATTATGAGAATACAATGTGTGTGAATGTAAAAGCATGGCTCTGAATCTGAGAATAATGTCTACTCGGGCATCATGGATCCTCTAATCGGGTAAAGGCGCTGCTTTCTCTGTGAAGAGAGTCAAAGGTTTCTATTGACAGCATTTCTCCACAGACATCTGTTGAGCGTGTGAACCCAGTGGCCAATCAGAGGTGTTTAAGTTAGCCAGAATCCGCTAAAACACAGGAGGTTTCATTCACCGCTCGCTTCAGTTCTGCACGCTCACATTATGACCAACGGAGTATAAACACGGTGTAAATAAGAGACTTGTTGGGCAGTGTAGACAGCGTGTTTGATTATAGCGTTGTCATGATGTGTCTTGTGTGTTGTGTGTTTTGTGTTCAAGGACTCTTATTTTGATATTCCATTACGGTTTCTATTGTTTCCATGTTTTCACTTCCTGTGTTTAGTTCCTGTTTGCCTTTGTTTCCTTATTACCTTCCATATTGTTGAATCAGTTTCACCTGTGCCTTGTTATCCTCTTATTGGAGTCTTTAGTTGTCGTTCGTTGGCTTTACACATGGCTTTGTTAACTGTTGCGTTTCTTGTTCCCTCTGTTGGATTATTATATTCATCTTCCTTGTTGGCTTATTGTTTTCACGTTTGTAACATTACCCTTTGCTTCTCATTTGGATTATCTTCATGTTTATGGAATAAAGACGGCTGACTACATCCTTAGAAAACTCAGTACATTGCAGAGTTTCTGGATTTACAACTGTATTTAAATGTGAAATTGAATCAGAAACTGCAATGATTTATAGTGCATTAACCATAGCGACAGATGGACAGAACAATATGTCAAAATAGATGTGATTTTGATGTGACGATGTGACGACGATAGATGTGACGGGGGTGGTGATGGCGCAATGGATAAGACACATGCCTTTGGTGTGAGAGACCCGGGTTCGAATCCACTGTGAGACACCAATGTGTCCCTGAGCAAGACACTTAACCCCAAGTTGCTCCAGAGGCGTGCGACCTCTGACATATATAGCAATTGTAAGTCGCTTTGGATAAAAGCGTCAGCTAAATGAATAAATGTAAATGTAATGTGCATTAAGTCTTGGAGTGTAAATGCAGACTAATAGACCTGACACTCGCTCTGAATGTGTATGTGTCTCTTTTTCCTTTATTTTATTACTAATTTTTTACTTGATCTTTTTACAAAAAAAAATGATTTACTTATAAATATTTGAAGGCTACATGCTGTTTAAATGTGTTAATTACTTGATTATTATCACCATTAATAATAAACTCAATTAATTTTATATTTTCATTTCATATAGTTAAAAAAGTAGCTAAATAGGTCCAACCGTTTTGCTATGGTACAGAAATTGTCCTGGTATGTATTAGGGGTGTGCGATATTACGATTTTTGATCGTGGACGATTAAAATGTGTCCACGATCTGCTTTTGAAGAAATATCGTAGGATCATGCAATTTATCAGTTTGCATTTCTGGCGCCTCCCGCCCGTTTCACACATACTCCGTGTGCAGTGCGTATGCGGTGCGTGTTGCGGTGCGTATGCAGTACGGGAGCAGCACGCGCTATAGTGCTTTCACATATGCTGCGTGCGTTTGCAGTGCGCAACTGATCCGGCTGTACCACAAACACATTTACTCACACTATTTGTATTTCAAATTGTATTTCAAAGTTATCAGCAACTTTTATTTAACAAAAAAAAGTTGTCAGCATTGCGATTCTCTTTGTACACATATACACTCTTTAATAGGTGTATTCACTTTTAAACACAATTTAAACAACGTGTTATTCAATGCATTACTTCTATATAGATTATATAATATGTTGCTTAAGCAAGTGGTAACATATTTAACCTTACTTGTATATTAAAATAGCAGACATTTTCAATTAAAACCTAAAATTGACAAAAACGGCAGACTCATACCTTTTTCTTTTGCATAATTTAAATCCTTATACAATAAATCTTGCATGTCACAAAGAACTTGCTTTTCCACCTCCACGGATGAGACGAGTGTCGTTCATTATGATCTTGTTGAAATAATTATGAAGTAAAAAGATACTGTGAAAAATAGTAGTATTTAATTAAATGCATTTATGGTGAGATTACTACATTCAATTTAATTAAGTGCATTTATGATTAAATTACCACATTTTCATGTCAATTTGTGTTCATTTTGACCACGAAACATGCGCTGTCACTTTAATTCAGCGCTGCAGCACAGCAAAAATAGACTCGGTGCGGAAACGATCTCTGCACTGCTGTATACGCACCGCAACTGGAACGGATCGCCGGACTGCATCTGCGTGCAGTGTGAAAGCTCTGTTAACATGGGTACGGAAAAAAATACGCACCGCAAACGCACTGCAAACGGAGTATGTGTGAAACGGGCGTCCGTCTCAACATGCTGTACAGCGCGACGTATATCCACATGAAATGCAGAGGAACGGGACACTGTAGTTCATAAAAATGAATTATTTGCATGTGCTTTAAAGCCTTGCCGGTTAAACATGTCATTCGCTGCTGATGCGCTGTTCTAACGAGTGCTTTTCTGAGCGCAAACACCCGACGCGCACATGCACTACAAGCCTGTCTAACAGCGTCTGATTACTGGGCTAAGTTATATTTCGAGTCTTATTGCGCTAATACTGTCAAATACACACAAGGTTTACATAAACAAAGTTGGTTATGTCTAAAGTGAAAGAACAATAGAAAAAATTAAAGCTGCAGTCCGGCACTTTTTTGGGTTTAAAAATATCAAAAAAGACATTTTTGAAAAAAAACGTAACCAGCCAGTGTTCAAAACGATCTGCTTGCCTTACCTCGATTCAAAACGGTAAGCTTGTAATAATGATTTTAATTCCAGTGGTACTGGTGGATTTCCGCGGGAATTTCGAGCATGTCTTTGCGTCATTACGTCACTTCTGTACACATAGAGAAGGAGTCCCCGGCTAGCGTGTGTGGATGATGGAGGTGGAGATTTAGCTTAGCACTTGGTATGGCGGATCCCGAAAGTTTAAAGCGACAATCACCAGTGACAACTGGAGATTCACCAGTTGTAAAACACAAAGACTTCGGACTTCAGAGTGGCTACAGAAAAAATATATTTTTCACGTTTTGACGTGATATAAGCAATCGTTAGATTTAATCAGCATGATATAGCTGCTGCAATGCTTCCCCCCACCCCCCGAATTTGGTCAGAACAAAAGTGAATGTTACTTACTTGTTCAGATGACATTTACCGATGAAAATTCTAATGTTGACACTTTCAAAAGGTATACTCTAACATTGCTGATGACAGTACAGTATCCACAGCGACGCGACAGGTTCTCCTCAATACATTGTGTTCATCCGCGCTGTTTCATGCCGATTTACTACCCACGCACAGTTAATAATTCCGCGAATAACTGCAATTGCAGATTTCTAACAGAGATGGCGACAAAGAGGAAAAACGACGGACTGCAGCTTTAAGAAAAAATCTGCTTGTCAAATGCGTGTAGATTCGTTGCGCGCAGATCTTAAAGTGACAGTAGCCCTAATAGTAAACATGCAGCCGCTTGTCCTTAAAGGGACAGTTACCCAAAAATAAAAATTCTGTCATTATTTACTCACTCTCTAATGTTGTTCCAAACCTGTATTAATTTCTTTCTTGTGCTGAACACAAAATAAGATATTTTGAGGAGTGTGGCTAACCGGGCAGTTGCTGGTCCCCATTGACTACCATAGTGGGAAAAAACTATTATGGAAGTCTCTGCGGTACATCAACTGTTTGGTTACCCACATTCCTCCAAATAACTTTTATTTTCAACAGAAGAGGGAGACTTATTCGGGTTTAAAACGGCTTGAGAGAATTTAAATCTTTGGAGAACTATCCCTGTTAATAAAACAACAAAATACAAAGAGCATCTCACTCACTCTTGACTGAGAACTTTAATAGTCGCTTTAATAAGAATCAATGTAAAATGTATACAGTGAAGTCTATGTTGTGTTTTTTTTTCATATTTGTTCATTTAATTACTTTCTTCAATGCTGTTAAATACACCTGTAGCTGAAAAAATAAAGCACTGTTTATTTAATTTGTATATTAAGTTGTGTATGTGTATCTTTGTTCTTAATTTTTAATAACAAAGAAAATGACAAAGATTTTTTATCTTCGCCACTTTGGCCTAAATGTCTGCCATTCTTTTTTATTTTATATTTTGTTACCTAAGGCTTTGTTTTTAAAATAGGGACATTAGTTTGGCTGTGATGCTCAGTCACTTGCAAAATAGTAAAACCAACATGAAAAGGAATCGTGATAAAATCGTTAATCGTGATTTTCCTGAAAAAAATCGTGATATTATATTTTTGCCATATCGCCCACCCCTAGTATGTATTCCCTGATTATGATAATTATATATCATAGAGAAATAATTAAATGGAATCAAATCAAATTGTCAAATAATTTTACATTTCATGATGCATCCTCCAGAAATGAACTGTCAAAGCAAATGCTCACAGCTGTAGAGTTATACGATTACACAATTCACTTTCCCATTTTTGTGCAAATCCGATCAGATTTAGCAAGTGTGAGCAGCAAACAAATATCACATGTGATTTTTACAAATCTGTTTCGAGCTACATTCATATGTTGTTTGAAATCATATTCAAATCACATTTCTGGAAATCAGTTTCAGTCTGACCGCTCTGACCGTGGTTTATGTGACTTTCTCGCACTCAAAAAAGTGATGTGTTGGCTTTAATTCATTATTTTATGTCAACAGGTCACACATATTACACTGGATTATGTTAAACAAACATAATTTGTTCATGTAACTTCAACATCACGGAATTAAGTAATTGTAAGCCCAATTTAAGTAATCTCAAAGTGAATTCTTTAAGGTTTCCTAATATAATTCAGGTGTGTCTAATTTTCATTAATCCATTACTATGCTAAGATTTACATGCTCCTTCAATCAAGCAGTTGTAATCAGTCCACAGCCAAACACAATACTCCACTCTTCTCCAGTTTAAATGGTTCTAATAATTCCAATGTAATTGTACATTAAACACAATTACACACTATCAAGTCTTCCCCCTTTTGTCATTTTCTCAAAAAAAAACATAAAATAACACTTAATTTTAACATTTATTCTCTCTTAATTCAACCATATGCAAAGCATGCTGGGAACTAACAAGCACCGCCCAGCTTCAGTTAATGCAACACAAATTATTCATGTAAACAGATTAAATAAACTTAAATGTTACATATATTGAAGCAGATTGAACACAATCAAATTAAGTTAGGGCAAAATGTCAGTTGGCGTCGCACTATACCGCCACCTACTGGATGTAAGAATATTTGACTTAACATCAATGGTTTGTGTTTAGACAACGCATCAGGATTTTGTACTGTTAAGTTGAGACATAATTACGTGGACCTTAATAGAAAAAAAAACATTTCAAGTCAACAAACACAATTATTATCAGTAAACTAAATATAAATATATTATGTAAAGTGCACAACCTTCCTAGTTAATGTTTTTGAGTGCACGCCACGATAAACGTAGACGCCAGACGTTGCTATAGGAAACATGCTGGAAGTCGCTGAAACAAGCTTGTGTTGTTGCAAAGTGTCGGACGAGCGAAAAATGACAATATAATGGAGACGTTGAATTTTGAGACCGGCAGAGACGACAGTGGCAATAAAGCAGCTCACCCCAGCCTCCGCCGTATCAGAAGACGGATACATGTTGTCATGCTGTAAATAAGACAACATCTGTATTGCAAACCCCTCCATTTATATGAACCCTAAACTTTGCAATCTGATTCACATATTCAATCACATGCACTGAACAAAACTTCCCAATCTCCACGTTCAGAGAGACGACACTGCAATCATGTCACCGGAGCTTGAAGCACAATTGCTGTTTTGGTCTTGATGGTGTATCTAAAAAGAAAGCTGACATTTGTGTCACAAGTGCTTTTTTAATTAATATCTAGTAAATATACAGTCTCCTCCACTGACTATATGACCTATAGCGTCGATTTTTTGCAGAAAGGTGACAAGTTTGCATCCATGCACTTCAGTTCTTCCACATCATCTAACAAAACTCATTAAGTTCACCACAGGGACACTTTAAAGACAGTTAAGCTCTTGCATTTTGCATTAATTAAAGCCTGCAGGAACACAGCAAACGTTGAGTTCACCCAGCTTCTCTGCGGACGAACGTGCAATCTCTAGCTCTGCCATTGAAATAACCACAGACACCTCCATTAATATTTGACACTGAACTACATTATTGTTACGCAGCCAATTGGTGTGTGAGTACATTTGACTGGTCCTCACTAGTTAAAAAGGCTAATAATTTGGCCACATGTTTTCATTTAAATCGAGTGTTTTGCACATGTTTCTGTGATGAGTAGGGTCAGGGGTTAGGAATAAAATGAAACGGCATCTTGATATGAATGTAAGGTAGATGGGCTTTGTCTTGGCTAGCTCTACGACGCTGCTGGTACGAGTGAAGGCTACCGCTGAAACATGCACATAAATACAGAGAGAGACATGTGGTGCTGGGGAAGGAGAGGGGCTAGGGATATTCTCACAGCGACGTCAATGGTGGATGAGCAAACACACTATCATTTTACAAATACTACTGCTATTGTGTCACGAATCATAGTTGTAGGCGAGAATGTAGTTGTTTAGACATCAAATATGCAATTTATTTATAGACATAATAAGAGGTGGAGTGGGGGGAGGGGTGTCTAATTGGGCTGAAGCCCCGAATCGTATAGTTTTTTAAAAATCTTCCTCATTTCCTCTCAGTCTTTCTGACAGGAGCGGCAAAAAATTAAACAATAGCTCTATTACCGTGCGTGGCGGCGGACGGTAATGCATCGCGCATCACTCAGCTTGTTTGCCAACTTCCAATAAAAACTAACAAAGAATATAAATCATCTTCTTCGTCGTTGTCATCAGGGGCTGGCGGGCTATTGTATGTTTTCACCGGCGTTGTAGCGAGCTTACTGGCTAACCGGCTGAAGTTAATATGGACATAGGCTAACAAAGTTTTTTATATGGAACACTAACAGTAAACCTCACCGGCCGGAGAGAGATTCAGAAGCAGCGTCGGACGAACCGCGGATAAGTGTATGCTGCATTCACACCAAACGCGAATAGAGCGTCTGGCGCGAGTGATTTCAAAATGTGAAGACGCGTTTACGTGCGTCTGGAGGTCCTGCGGCGGGAATGAGGCGTTTAGAGCGGCACGATAGACGCGAATTCACCTCATTTTTTTTTTTTTTTTTTTTTTTTTTTTACTGAGTAGGCCTAACTATCATCATTTTCCCAGATAGTGTATAGATTTTAAAGCATTCTATTATCTCAAACAGCCTGAAAAATAGTGCATTTAGCTGACGTAAATAGGAAAAAAAATCTCCTTTTTGTTTACTTTTGTTTACGAATGTTTACTTCGTCTGGCTCCGCCCCTGGACATAATGCCTATTTTGAAAACTTGTTTCGATGTTTCGCAGACGTGAGCTCCAGGCCGTCAGCAGCCGTGCAGCGCTCATGTTCCCGCTGAGAACAGCTTTATCTCGGACAGTCCTGAGGGAATGTGCAGCTGGCTCTTATGTAGATGGTGGTTAAACATGAGATATAATTCATTTTGGGTATATCAAACGGGCAAGCGTTGCTCTTATTAATCTAGTACTTGTTGCAGAGCGAACTGATTTGGCTAAGGGTAAAGTTAAGTTTCATAACTCTATATTTTTATGAAACTTATATAATGTACTAACTAGAGGCTTGCTTTTGTACTTTTGACTGAATTGTTTGTTTGTGTTTATTTCATATTGTAAAACATTATTATAATGGCATATTAATACGTTCATTTTTGGTAACACTTTTTTTCGATAGTCCACTTAGGCCGTATGTACGAGGTCACATTTACAACTTAAAAGAATCATCGGTAACACTTTACAATAAGGTTAATTAGTTAACATTAATTAATGTATTATAACATGAACTAACCATGAGCAATACATGTGTTACTGTATTTTTTAATCTTTGTTAATGTTAGTTAATAAAAACAATATGTACCATTCATTGTTTGTTTATGCAATTCACAGTGCATTAACTAATGTTAAAAACATTCTGTATTAGTAAATAATTGAAATTTACATTAACAAAGATTAATAAATGCTGTATAAGTCCAGTTGATTATTAGTTGATGCTAATTAATGTAGTTAACTAATGAACCTTATTGTACTGTAAAGTGTTAGCAAATCTTCTTCACAGTGATAGTTTCTTAGCTAGTGATAAGGGAACAAACGAAACTGAGCACTACTGAATACATACGTGTTCACAACGCACTAAGAAAAGGATTGAGAAATGACTGCCATATACGTTCCATCGACCAGAGACTGAACACCAGCGCTACTTCTGTCTGAAGCAACTAGCGGTGTTTCCATTACACGTCAAATTGCGCAAATTGAAATTGTGAATTGAAAATACGGCCATTGGAAACACGTCAATTTCCCAAAAACTCTCATTTATCGCAAAAATGTTTTTACGCTCGCATTTTTTCAGGCAATTTGAAAAAGGGAATATTTCTCAAAACTGCAATGGAAACAGTGTTTGCAGATTTACAGTCGCCTGACGTAGAGGACGCGTGTGTTTGGACAGAAGACGAGACAGAGTTCTTCATTAAACTCATAAAAGACAAAAGAATTACAGGAATACTGGATTATAAACCTCAGAGAAATCCCACAGTCAAGATCTTGAAGCAGATTTGAGGGAGAAACACAGAAACTCCTCATATGAGCCGCTCTCAGTATAACGGCTTTCCTTGACATTAATGATTGGATAACACACACACGTCTCCTTACATTAATAATAATGGCCATACGTAGTGGATATACGTAAACCTACTAACATCCGTCACCGTGATTGATGGAATGATTGATCGCGAGAGGAAAAAACAACGTTTTAGTCGCATAACATCAGTTAATGGAAACGCCGTTATTTCACAATCGTGTTTCTTCAACATTTAGAAAAAAAGTTTTGTGCAAATCTGTAATGGAAACGCGTCTCCTGCTATGCTTGCTGTCACTCCCTCCACCAATGTCCTTATCCAATGACACACACAACTAATTCATTCTGCTGACCCACTTCTGAAACTTTAACTGATGAGATGGGGTGAGACCCTCTCTCACGGGCCCATGCCACCCTGCCCACTATTACACATCATATTTGCACAAATTGCCCCGTTTGTGTTTGAATATGAAGCACATTTTTTAACAAAAGTATTTCCCAGGGGCCTCAAACGATAGATGAGTGTTTCTTCACACTGATTCCCTTTCCTCCACTAGGAACTCTGAGACTCTGTAACTTATCAAAGTCTTTAAACATGTACAGTATGAGCGATGTGCTTCACCAACCGGGTGAGTTTTAACAAACGTGCCGGTGTGTGAACGCTTGTTAGAGAAGGAGATTATAAATAGAGATGAGTCATAAAATATGTTGGTATAAAATGACTTTCATATAGCAGACACCACAATCCAATGTCAATAAACGGCTCTGTGCCATATACGTCAATGATGAGCACCAGTGCATGCTGGTTAGGAGTGCCATTTCATAACACCAGTGGCCTTTCCATTTGGAAAAGATCGTTATTAATGATTTTTGACTTCTGTCAGCCAATGTCTTTATTAACAAACTGTGTTTGCCTTCTCAAGAATAAAGTCAGTAGAGTTTTAGTAGACTGTCTGCTTAATATCCGCTAACACTTTATTCTGATGCTCCTCAACAGATATTATACTGACTATAAGTAACTTGGCAAGTATGTCAACTTATTCTCCTAACCCTAACCCTAACACCTAACCATAACACCTAACCATAACACCTGACCTAACCATAACACCTAACCATAACACCTGACCTAACCCTAACACCTAACCATAACACCTAACCATAACACCTGACCTAACCATAACACCTAACCATAACACCTAACCATAACACCTGACCTAACCATAACACCTAACCATAACACCTGACCTAACCATAACACCTGACCTAACCATAACACCTAACCTAACCATAACACCTGACCTAACCATAACACCTAACCATAACACCTAACCATAACACCTGACCTAACCCTAACACCTAACCATAACACCTAACCATAACACCTGACCTAACCCTAACACCTAACCATAACACCTGACCTAACCATAACACCTAACCATAACACCTGACCTAACCCTAACACCTAACCATAACACCTAACCATAACACCTAACCATAACACCTGACCTAACCCTAACACCTAACCATAACACCTGACCTAACCATAACACCTGACCTAACCATAACACCTAACCATAACACCTGACCTAACCATAACACCTGACCTAACCATAACACCTAACCATAACACCTGACCTAACCATAACACCTAACCATAACACCTGACCTAACCCTAACACCTAACCATAACACCTAACCATAACACCTAACCATAACACCTGACCTAACCCTAACACCTAACCATAACACCTGACCTAACCCTAACACCTAACCATAACACCTAACCATAACACCTAACCATAACACCTGACCTAACCCTAACACCTAACCATAACACCTAACCATAACACCTGACCTAACCCTAACACCTAACCATAACACCTAACCATAACACCTGACCTAACCCTAACACCTAACCATAACACCTAACCATAACACCTGACCTAACCCTAACACCTAACCATAACACCTGACCTAACCCTAACACCTAACCATAACACCTAACCATAACACCTGACCTAACCATAACACCTAACCATAACACCTAACCATAACACCTGACCTAACCATAACACCTAACCATAACACCTAACCATAACACCTGACCTAACCATAACACCTAACCATAACACCTGACCTAACCATAACACCTAACCATAACACCTGACCTAACCATAACACCTAACCATAACACCTAACCATAACACCTGACCTAACCATAACACCTGACCTAACCATAACACCTAACCATAACACCTGACCTAACCATAACACCTGACCTAACCATAACACCTAACCATAACACCTGACCTAACCATAACACCTAACCATAACACCTAACCATAACACCTGACCTAACCATAACACCTAACCATAACACCTGACCTAACACCTAACCATAACACCTAACCATAACACCTAACCATAACACCTGACCTAACCCTAACACCTAACCATAACACCTGACCTAACCCTAACACCTAACCATAACACCTAACCATAACACCTAACCCTAACACCTAACCATAACACCTAACCATAACACCTGACCTAACCCTAACACCTAACCATAACACCTAACCATAACACCTGACCTAACCCTAACACCTAACCATAACACCTAACCATAACACCTGACCTAACCCTAACACCTAACCATAACACCTGACCTAACCATAACACCTGACCTAACCATAACACCTAACCATAACACCTGACCTAACCATAACACCTGACCTAACCATAACACCTAACCATAACACCTAACCATAACACCTAACCATAACACCTGACCTAACCATAACACCTAACCATAACACCTGACCTAACCCTAACACCTAACCATAACACCTAACCATAACACCTAACCATAACACCTAACCATAACACCTGACCTAACCATAACACCTGACCTAACCATAACACCTAACCATAACACCTAACCATAACACCTGACCTAACCATAACACCTAACCATAACACCTGACCTAACCATAACACCTAACCATAACACCTAACCAAAACCATAACAGCCGTAGTTATGCGATATGGCTGTGATTAGGCCGTATGTACGAGGTTGCATTTACTACTTAAAATAATCTTCGTAACACTTTACAATAAGGTTCATTAGTTAACATTAACATTAAAGTTTTGGTTCCGATAGTCCATTTTAGGCGTTCTGTTGACTATAAGTACAGTAACTTTACCACTACATGTCAACTATCTCCAGGCCCGGGGTGGGTAATCGGGAGCATTCCCGGTCGATTAATAAAAAAAAATAATAGGCTACACACGTTCTGCATTCGGACACCGCAGCACGCAGCCTCTGCATGGGTTGTTCCATGTGAGGCAGTTCTCCCCTCCCCTCCTATAGAGTTGGTTGGGTCCATAGCGCGTCTTTTCCAAAACGTTTTCTCAGGTACCGATAGCTGGGCCGGCCCTACCGTAACGGTACGCGTCAGGGAGGATGGATGGGAGGAAGAGGCCAGGAGGGGTTGAAAAAAAGAAAGGCATTGGAGGAGGATGCTGCCAAATGTGCCAAGCTTACAGATTTATTTTCAAGAGGACAAACACAAGTGGCAAGCAGGTAAAGAGAGATAGGCCTAGTAATGATTAGTAGGGCTGTAACGATACGCGATATGAAACCGAAATCGCGACACTCAGATCCACGATCCTGTGTCGCGGTGTGATAAGGGAGAATCGCGACACACCCCGTGACTACCTTTCCAATCATTCTCTTGGTCGGCGTTACGTCACAAATCATGTGACTTGCATAGCAACAAGCCGCCGCCATGTTCGAAGGGTAAAACAAACCGAAGGTAAATCAAAAAGGTATCTATTCACAGAAGTTTTGCTGTGGATTATGTCAGTTATGGATACTAACGGAGTACTTTGTATTAATGATGAATGATATCTGTGTATGCAAATGTATGTTTGTGGTGAGAAGTGAATGTAATAAAGCGCTTTGTGACTAACTTAACGTAGCTAACGTTACATGTCTGTGAAAGGCACCGGGGTCGGGAACCTTTTTGACCAAAGAGACATTTTTTCATTTTTGGATAATGCATTTTTCCAAAAGAGCCACAGTAAAAAATAAAATAAAAAAAACGGTCCATAGACAACTAAAAACAAACAAATATTCAGCAAACAATAAATAAGGCTTTCACTGTGAGGTTGAGTTACCAAGTGATGAGCATAAATCCTCTTTTGTGTGCGTGTGTGTGTGTGAGAGAGAGAGTGAATGCACACAGTATTTACATCTGCTGTGTTTACGTGAATACTCGACTTGGCATTTTGAAATATTTCTGTGTTTATTTGGCCGTTTAGGCGTGCAACCGAAGACAAAGGCTACTGTGCTTGCTTGTCCGTGTTGCGGTCGGAGCGCGCGCGCAGCGTCCTGTCAGTAGAGTTCAGTTCTCTTTCGCGACTTATCGCGCTTTTAATATTTATTTTCACTATAAAGCACATCCTGTTCTTTTATTTCTCATTAATTCATGTTTTGTTATTATTAACTTTAAACAGAATCGTCAACTGAAATCTGCGCGGATTATTACGACACATTTATAGGACATAAAGGGTCTCTGAGGCAAAAGTGAAAGTACCAGCGGTCAGCGGGTGAAATGTCTCTTTGCGCAGTAAAAGTACCCGTTTCAATAAAATTATTTATATACAGATCTTCTTCTTCTATAACAGAATGTCTTATCAGTATACAGACAACAACAGAACACTTTTTCAGCATGATTTGCCGAAGGTTTTGCGCTCGTTTGTCATCCGCTTCGTGTTGCTTAATGGCGGGCACTTGTTTGTTTTACCCTTCGCCGCGTTGCTATGCGCGCAGTGCATTATGCGAGTAAAAGTCCCGGATGTCCGACCTCGAGAATGTGACGCCTGTCTGAAAAAAGTTGAGCTAGTTGAAGAACGCGAGGTAACATGGCAACTAACCCAGAGATTGCGGACCCTCCCTCCTCATTTAAGTCAGCAGGATAGCAAAATTTCGACTACCCGGTGGAGATAAAGGATGGCAATCGTGTAGTCGACAAGACTATGGGCGTCAGTTAGGTTTGAAATGTGCTGGGGACAGAGACGAATTCGGAAGTGATTTTTTAGAAGTGCTGGGTAGGCCTACGATGTCGATGACGCATTATTTTTCTCTCTCTTTCACGCAGGTCATGTTTTGAAAGACTATATGTCCTGTAGCTTAGGCTACTAATGTAGCTCTCCAAGCTACTATGCTCTCCACAGAACATGAAATATTCATTTTATTTAATTAAATTTTTTGTGTTCGCATTTATGAGGAAAAAACTATGTTATGGACGTGACAGTTCTCGGACTGCTTTAAAACTTTAAAGACCTCAAACAGAAAGCACCAAGCCTTTCTTTAAAGTGAATTTCGTTTTGGTTTAATTGTATCTTAATTTTAATCAATGTTTCATCAACCAATTGCCTGGATTTAATAAATAATAAGTAAAGCAGACTAGATATCACGACACAGAGCCGCCGGCGCTGGAGCTCGTCTCATAAATGAACCGAAACTCAGCAACAGCACAGCCTACTTGCCTCACAGACCTGAGAAATAAATTTATTATCTACAGAACGCTTGAAATCATAATTTTAAACAGAACAATTCAAAACGAAAGAAAACTATGTAATCCGAAATGTGCATTTCTCTGGTGCAAATGGCGCGTTCACTACTGCGAATATCGCGAGTCACCATAGTCAACTTCATCTTTGCAGCTGACACAGAAAACAATTAAAATGTCCCCTTGCTATATTTGACATATTCATAATCATTACTTTTACCGGTTCTTTGACAGCTTTTAGGTGCTATATTGGCAGCGCCACCCTTACAACATAAACGCGTCACCACTGCATCAGCACCGAAAACATGGAGATTTTTTTTTTTTTAAATAAATAAATAAAATAAATCGTGATACGAACCGAATCGTGGGTCAAAAATCGTGATACGAACCGAATCGTGGGTTTGGTGTATCGTTACAGCCCTAATGATTAGCAATAGCAACGCTGCAACGTAATTATTCGGCTAATACCGCTGTATCGTTGTCAACCTATTCACAAGCAAAATATAAAATTTAATTTAAATATTAGCCTTTTTGTATCACTCAATACAGGTCATGGCGATTCATAGACTTTGCAAATATTATGCAATTTAATACTGATAACAAAACTCAAGCTTGATCTGTGTATGCAGTAAAATGACCTCTTAATTATTTGTTGTTGCTTCTGAGCAGCAGAACTGTAAACTGGAAGAGTGGGATACATTTCAAATGCTTTCTTTCTTTCTTTCTTTCTGCTTTTGTTAAATTATCAACCTATTCTTGTGGAATAGAGGAATATTTTTTGTTAACTTCTTCTGTGAATTACTATTTAACCTTTACATTATTTGTTGAACCATGGTATTAATACAAACTGCACAATAGTAAGAGCTGAACTGTTTTTCATTTATCCAATTTGGAAAAAAATGCTAATTTGGAATTCCACCATGGAAAAAGTGGGCCGGTCTTGGGCCTGAATCTCCCGGGCTGAAAAGTGGCCCCACTCCGGCCCTGACTATCTCTCATTAGAGTATTAGTAGACTGTTAGGTTAGGGTTCAAAGTTACGTTGCAAAGTTACGTCAACCAACTTTACTTGTCTTATAATAGCTTTGGATTGGCCATGCCGTGGTTTCCCACACACACTTATCTAAAGTAACATTAAATTAAAACAATCTTACGACTCCCAGATTTAGGATGGTCAAGCGGCACTTTTGCTGTCCTAAGCGGAGATTCACTTCTTGTCTGGAGAAACACGTACACTAGAATCAGTGCCAAATACTAGTCTTCACTAATCTGACACAAAACTTGCGGTAACATTCGATTCTGATTAATCTACTTGGGAAAACTATTTCAGAGTCAGTCGGAATAAATCAAATGTAACAATTTATCATGTCAGGAAAATGTCTCATGCCAATTTCATAATCAGTTCAAAGATAATAAATACAAAACATCAAATGCTCTGGAATAAAGAGAGAAGATGCGATCCTGGCATGATAAAATACATGATGGTGTTTTGCACACACTCCACATCACGGGATAATGAGTTACAGATCACCCCGAGCCTCTTGTTGCATTTCTTTATATAGACAGAAACTTCTTTGACACAGAAACATTTGCTAACAATGGGAATTTGCATTCAGAGTTTACACCTTTGGGAGCAGTTTTCTCTTTTTACCTGGCTAGTTTCATACTATATAGTTTAATACGTTGGGCCCTATCTTGCACCCAGCGCAATTGACTTTGTACACAACGCATGTCTCATTCCTATTCTGCACCCGCGCACAGCGGACTTTTCCCTCCACAGACACACGTCGGTAAATTAGGGAATGAACTTGCGCTCGGGGGGGCGGTTCAGAGAAAAGAGGAGTGTGTTCCGGCGCAAAACAGACACCGCTCCTCTGTGTGCAAGTTATCTCTAGGGGGAGACAAAGGAGCTTCCCATTTCCAGGAAGCTCCTTTGTCTTCTCGGGAGTGATCGTTCCTCAACCAGACTGCCCGGCATTTCTCAATTCTTATATAGGCCTATTATCTCAATGTTGCTTTATTTTGATTCTAGTAAGTATGGTTTTGAAATAATTGGATCTAGTGGTAATCTAGAGGTTTATAATTTAATTTATTGTTTATTTCAACATAACCTCCGTAGTCAATGTGTGACAGTGTTCCTCCAGAGTGTCATTAAGCCGTGTGAATTATTATTCTAGATAGATATTTAAAAAAAGTCGACATGAAGTGCCATGAAGCGGACCTGAAAGAGACACCTAGCTGAAGAACAAGACTGTTTACAGTAATTATAGAGCTGTTATTTTATACGTGGAAGAACAAAAAAGGAGAATTATGAATGAAGCTTTATTAATGACAGCAATTCAACAGCAGTTCATATTGATCATATCTGTCGAAAACACAATGAAAGCATAAAGGTATTTGGAAGTCGTGCAAGAACCAATAGCATTTGTCGCCAATGCCGTGAAACTTGTGGAATTGTGTTGTGGAGTCAAACTACCTTTTATGATATTGTTTTATTGTATTTCTTTGACCTTCATGGTGATTATGAACTGTTGTAAAGATTCTTTAATATTTCTCTTTAAGTTCCATATACTAAATAACAGTTTTGAAACAAGTAAACAATCATTTTTATGTGAACTATTTCTTTAAATAGTGTTCTGTCTATCCGATAAACAAAGATCAGGATGTACGTATGGATGGAATAGATAAGGGATTGGTCTTAAAGCACAGCACACATGCACTGTGCCGTCACACACTTCCAGCTGTAGGTAAAGTTAACCCAGAAAACCACCACAAGTCTGGAAAACAAGCCCGGATACGCTATATCTGCTCACTCGATCCAATTAAGAGGAAAGAGAGAGAGCGTGTGTGTTTGGTTCACCTGAGCCAGATTCACATTTGCTCATGAATAATTCATTATTTTAATACTAGCGACACTACAACAAAACAGCGCAAACCGCACTCACGTCTCTGTTGTTATTTCTGTTTGACTGTCTGAACACACACTAGAGGTTTTTCACACACACACACGACTCATGTGCTCCATCATTTTGAATTGTTGCACTATAAACATGAGCTAGATATTTAAAATCACCACAAAATGACAATTGACACTTGTTTTGTTTTTAATGGAATATTGCAGTATTTCAATTATGAAATGATTCTCTTCTCTGATGTTGTTTACTGGCGCAGGGCGGGGCTATAACCTGTCACTCACATGAGATCCACCAATAGCAAACCACAAGCATCCAATCAATTCCCAACGTTCAAAATCAAGCCCCGCCCACATTTGTTCTTGTTCTAGAAGCAGTTTCACTCGGGTATACGTCACAATAGGGCACACAAGACCATCTCAACTTACATTTCATGCCGACTAATATTGTTGTCAACGCTAGTTAGTAAAGCTATTTACATTGAAGCAGCAACAATAAACCAACGCTGTCTGAAATCTCCCCGTACAAAACAGACACTTCAATAACCGCTTACTGAGAAATCACCATAGCACAAAACACATATTTCACCACAGAGAAACAAAACCCAGAAACTTTTTAATACTGTAATTGAGTTTTTATATTTCTGTAATTAATATATTTTCATCTAGTGAAGTATATATCAGAGTGATCTGATAAAACAAAAGTATTAAAAATAGTTTTTGTACATTGAAAAAAAGCTAAAATAAATATTAACAACAATAGAATAGAAATAATCTGAAATGAACAGTACATTTACTAAAAACTGAAACAAATTAAAGCTAAATAGAAAAATAAAAAAACGACTTAAAATTAAATAAAACATTTAACAAAAACAAATAAAAGCAAATAAAAAAATATTAATAAATCCTATAAAATTACATATAATAATAAAAACATTTTTTAATAAATACTTCATACAAAATGACGGTATGTGCCTTTATACTGATTTAAGTGACACTGAAGACTGGAGTAATGATGCTGAAAATTCAGATTTGATCACAGAAATAATTTACACTTATTCACAATAGAAATCTGCCATTTTAAACTGTAATAATATAACGAGATTAACAGTAAAATTACTAAAACTAAAAAATTAAAGCTAAATAGAAAAAATAAAAAAACGACTTAAAATTAAATAAAAACATTTAACAAAAACAAATTAAAAATATTAATAAATCCTATAAAATTACATATAATAATAATACAAAAAATATTTATAAATAATTTATACTGATTTAAGTGACACTGAATACTGGAGTAATGATGCTGAAAATTCAGATTTGATCACATAAATAATTTACACTTATTCACAATAGAAATCTGCCATTTTAAACTGTAATAATATTTCACTGTTTTACTGTATTTTTGATAAAATAAATGCAGCCTTGGAGAGCAGAAGAGACTTCTTTCAAAAACATAAATCTTGCCAACCCCCCAAACTTTTGAACAGTAGCTTAATCCAAAACCATGCAACATCACACACACACACACACACACACACACACACACACACACACACACACACACACACACACACACACACACACACACACACACAGACCCTTATAAAGTGCATTTCTGTTCATATGTCAGACATTGTGCAGTGGTTTACAAAAAACACTAGCCTGGGAAAACCCAGACCACTCTCAGTTGTAACTGAGTAAGGGTCTGGCAAAGCTCCATAGACAATTCATTTCCACAGGGGCGTCACCAACGGACGTCGGATAGATCTAAAACCAATCAGAGCGATGAATGACATGACGTATGCAAAGCGACGGAGAAACATCTCGAGACTCTCAGTAATTCTCTGTTTGTGTTAACGAAAATCACCATTTTTAAATCGCTTGAAACAGACGCGATAGCTGATTCGAACGAGTGATGTTGTGATGTTCCACGGCGGCATCCATCTTTGTAATGTACAAAATCTGCGTCACCGTCTCTGCTCTGTCGTCATCGTTTAAAGCCCGCCCCAACGTTTCTGATTGGTGCCGCGATTTCGACGGACTGGAAATGGGTTTCAATGGGCTCTTTGCCAGACCCACTTGCAGAGCAAATCTAAATTTGCCGGAAGTGGTCTGGGTTTTCCCAGGCTAAAAAAACACATTACCTAGTACTGATTCAATCCCATTATGCACCACAATAAGAAGTGTGTAACAATTAGAAAATACTCATAAGGCACTGTTAGCGTTTTGTCGATTGATGCCCTGAACGCAATGGCCAACTTCTTCTGCCTAATAAAATGCTGAATCTGAATATGCATAATGGTGCAGTCCTAAAGCAGCACATGAAGATGCTGGGTAATTGCCTGTCAAATGCAGAAATGAACAAAGTGACACAATGAAAAGGCTGTTCTGTCGCGTGTGCATCTGGGCAATGCGCTCAGCTGCTGGATTTGCATATCTGTGAGGTGTTCGAAGACAGCCACGAAACACAAATATATGCTGCATGTCTTCAGGCAGATATAATGAGGCTCATGCCATATCGACATATAAGTAACAAGACAATAACTTTATTACATTATTCCACTGTCTATGTAGCGCATCTCTGACGTCTTGACTCGTCATTCCTAAAAAAGGTAAGCATTGTTTGAGAAACTGAATTGTGCTTCAGATCAGCCATTCCCAGCCTCAGCAACCATCACTCGTAACGTTCTCCTCCACTGTAGCTCTCAACTCTCATTAGCACTTCTGCATATTCAGATGTAACATCAGGATTGAAAGAAGTTAGAGTAAAGAAGTTAAACACAGAACCATCAAAATTCAAGAGATATTTAGAAAGCTAAACACTTAAGCTATGAACACAAGCCTGTAATTGTTGATGAATTAAACCCCTTTGTTAAATCTACCAAGTTCGCCAGTATTTTGCTGATGAGATTAACCCTGACCTAACCTAAACACAACTATTTGGGCTTTGGGTTATTGCACTTTTCAGACAAAATCAGGGTAATCTCTTGCATACAGGTCTGGTGTGGCCAATATAGCTGAAAAAATGGCCACTGTTGGTAGTTTAACTGAATCCTGTCTTTTCAATGTTACCTAAATATATTAATGAAAGTATGACAACTGGAAAATGAACCGTTTCGTCTTCATTGGGGATTGGGGTTGTTGAATCCTTAGGGAACCAGGTTACTGCGCCCACATCATGGATATTATAAATAAACTGGGCTTCAGTTGTACTGCACAGATAATTGGCCCGTTCGCTCAAACTTATCACACTTTTGAAACGTGCTGGTGAACACGTGCACAGCTCAGTGATTCAATACATTAATATACAAGCCCATCCTCTCAGGATACCTGGAACCAGTGTTACAAGAACCCCAGGCACATTGAGGAGGGTAATCTGCTCCTGAGAGGTGGAGCTGGGGAGGGAGGAGGGTAATCTGCTCCTGAGAGGTGGAGCTGGGGGAGGGAGGAGGGTAATCTGCTCCTGAGAGGTGGAGCTGGGGAGGGAGGAGGGTAATCTGCTCATGAGAGGTGGAGTTGGGGAGGGAGGAGGGTAATCTGCTCCTGAGAGTGGAGCTGGGGAGGGAGGAGGGTAATCTGCTCCTGAGAGGTGGAGTTGGGGAGGGAGGAGGGTAATCTGCTCCTGAGAGGTGTAGCTGGGGGAGGGAGGAGGGTAATCTGCTCATGAGAGTGGAGCTGGGGAGGGAGGAGGATAATCTGCTCCTGAGAGGTGTAGCTGGGGAGGGAGGAGGGTAATCTGCTCCTGAGAGGTGTAGCTGGGGAGGGAGGAGGGTAATCTGCTCCTGAGAGTGGAGCTGGGGAGGGAGGAGGGTAATCTGCTCATGAGAGTGGAGCTGGGGAGGGGAGGAGGGTAATCTGCTCCTGAGAGGTGTAGCTGGGGAGGGAGGAGGGTAATCTGCTCATGAGAGTGGAGCTGGGGAGGGAGGAGGGTAATCTGCTCCTGAGAGGTGGAGCTGGGGAGGGAGGAGGGTAATCTGCTCCTGAGAGGTGGAGCTGGGGAGGGAGGAGGGTAATCTGCTCCTGAGAGGTGGAGCTGGGGAGGGAGGAGGGTAAACTGCTCCTGAGAGGTGGAGCTGGGGAGGGAGGAGGGTAATCTGCTATTGAGAGGTGTAGCTGGGGAGGGAGGAGGGTAATCTGCTCCTGAGAGGTGTAGCTGGGGAGGGAGGAGGGTAATCTGCTCCTGAGAGGTGTAGCTGGGGAGGGAGGAGGGTAATCTGCTCCTGAGAGTGGAGCTGGGGAGGGAGGAGGGTAATCTGCTCATGAGAGTGGAGCTGGGGAGGGAGGAGGGTAATCTGCTCATGAGAGTGGAGCTGGGGAGGGAGGAGGGTAATCTGCTCATGAGAGTGGAGCTGGGGGAGGGAGGAGGGTAATCTGCTCCTGAGAGGTGGAGCTGGGGAGGGAGGAGGGTAATCTGCTCCTGAGAGGTGGAGCTGGGGAGGGAGGAGGGTAATCTGCTCCTGAGAGGTGAGCTGGGGAGGGAGGAGGGTAATCTGCTCCTGAGAGGTGGAGCTGGGGAGGGGAGGAGGGTAATCTGCTCATGAGAGGTGGAGTTGGGGAGGGAGGAGGGTAATCTGCTCCTGAGAGTGGAGCTGGGGAGGGAGGAGGGTAATCTGCTCCTGAGAGGTGGAGTTGGGGAGGGAGGAGGGTAATCTGCTCCTGAGAGGTGTAGCTGGGGAGGGAGGAGGGTAATCTGCTCCTGAGAGTGGAGCTGGGGAGGGAGGAGGGTAATCTGCTCATGAGAGTGGAGCTGGGGAGGGAGGAGGGTAATCTGCTCCTGAGAGGTGTAGCTGGGGAGGGGAGGAGGGTAATCTGCTCATGAGAGTGGAGCTGGGGAGGGAGGAGGGTAATCTGCTCCTGAGAGGTGGAGCTGGGGAGGGAGGAGGGTAATCTGCTCCTGAGAGGTGGAGCTGGGGAGGGAGGAGGGTAATCTGCTCCTGAGAGGTGGAGCTGGGGAGGGAGGAGGGTAATCTGCTATTGAGAGGTGTAGCTGGGGAGGGAGGAGGGTAATCTGCTCCTGAGAGGTGTAGCTGGGGAGGGAGGAGGGTAATCTGCTCCTGAGAGGTGTAGCTGGGGAGGGAGGAGGGTAATCTGCTCCTGAGAGTGGAGCTGGGGAGGGAGGAGGGTAATCTGCTCATGAGAGTGGAGCTGGGGAGGGAGGAGGGTAATCTGCTCCTGAGAGGTGGAGCTGGGGAGGGAGGAGGGTAATCTGCTCCTGAGAGGTGTAGCTGGGGAGGGAGGAGGGTAATCTGCTCATGAGAGTGGAGCTGGGGAGGGAGGAGGGGTAATCTGCTCCTGAGAGGTGGAGCTGGGGAGGGAGGAGGGTAAATCTGCTCCTGAGAGGTGGAGCTGGGGAGGGAGGAGGGTAATCTGCTCCTGAGAGGTGGAGTTGGGGAGGGAGGAGGGTAATCTGCTCCTGAGAGGTGGAGTTGGGGAGGGAGGAGGGGTAATCTGCACCTGAGAGGTGGAGCTGGGGAGGGAGGAGGGTAATCTGCTCCTGAGAGGTGGGAGCTGGGGGAGGGAGGAGGGTAATCTGCTCCTGAGAGGTGGAGCTGGGGAGGGAGGAGGGTAATCTGCTCCTGAGAGGTGGAGCTGGGGAGGGAGGAGGGTAATCTGCTCCTGAGAGTGGAGCTGGGGAGGGGAGGGAGGGTAATCTGCTCCTGAGAGGTGGAGTTGGGGAGGGAGGAGGGTAATCTGCACCTGAGAGTGGAGCTGGGGAGGGAGGAGGGTAATCTGCTCCTGAGAGGTGGAGCTGGGGAGGGAGGAGGGTAATCTGCTCCTGAGAGTGGAGCTGGGGAGGGAGGAGGGTAATCTGCTCCTGAGAGTGGAGCTGGGGAGGGAGGAGGGGTAATCTGCTCCTGAGAGGTGGAGCTGGGGAGGGAGGAGGGTAATCTGCTCCTGAGAGGTGGAGCTGGGGAGGGAGGAGGGTAATCTGCTCCTGAGAGGTGGAGCTGGGGAGGGAGGAGGGTAATCTGCTCCTGAGAGTGGAGCTGGGGAGGGAGGAGGGTAATCTGCTCCTGAGAGGTGGAGCTGGGGAGGGAGGAGGGTAATCCTCGTTCGAGGGGAGGGGCTTACCGATAGGTCAATTCTCTCATGTGCTCAATATCCACTCACAAACTAAGCACAAGCTCCACTCTTCACCACAGTAGTAACCAAAAACATTGACATTTCAGGCATTAATGAATGAATGAAGAAATAGGTACATAAAAAAAACAACATTTTAATGAACTACTTATACCTAAAAGATAGGAATGGCTTGAGTTGCTGCATTTGCTGGAATAATTTACAATTGCATAGACAAATTGGTGTCTATTGGTGAATTTAAAGGCATCATAAAGAGAGTGGTAATGAAGGCTTGTGATTGTTTCTGTTGAGAGGATACTACGTTCTAATATTATTTTTTCTTTTTTTTTTTGTATTTGTTGTATTAAAAAATGTCTTACTGTATGGCTCCTACCTTGGCCAGGTCTCTCTTGTAAAAGAGATTTTAATCTCAATGAAACTTCCTGGTATAATAAAGGTAAAAACAAAATTGGTATTGATAACATGTCAGACATGCGCAGGCGCGGTGTTCACTGAGTCATATAACCCGACGTGACAGTCTGTGAATAATATTTCCACTGCCCCAGAGATATGCAAATACAGTGTGTCCTCTGCAGGGTGACAAAGGACTTTCACAGCCACGACTTATGATCCCATTGCTCTCAGAAAAAGATTTGCAGCTTATAAAACAGGCATCAGTTAAGATAATCGACTGCACGTCGTGTATTAAAGGGCCGAGCACTGATTTCCTCTGTATCTCTTCTTCTTATTCCTCCGACTGGGAGGGTAAAACTCACAGCATGGCAAGTCTCCGGTCACGGTCTCCAACACCAGTGCCACCAATAGCTCACATAACCGGCCCATTAAATACCAGATGTTTTTAAATACTGCAGCAGATTGCCGTCAAAAAGTTATTTATTTTGCAAGATCACTCATCAGAAACGGGGTACCGGCACTGTTTGTGTGTAATGCATTAATTCACTGAAGTGACAAAGCATCTTTCTCTTATCAAATCATACTAAGGTAGTTTCTTTAAAATCATCCAGCGGTCAAATTACATACAAATTAAATCCTGTTTGCGCAGCTACATGTTTTATTGTCTTCATAAGTTGAACAAACAAATGACTGCAGGGCTCATATCTGTGTTCATATATGTGTTCATATCTGTGTTCATATATGTGTTCATATCTGTCTTATATCTGTGTTCATATCTGTGTTCATATCTGTGTTCATATCTGTGTTCATATCTGCTCATATCTGTGTTCATATCTGTGTTCATATCTGTGTTCATATCTGTGTTCATATCTGTCTCATATCTGTGTTCATATCTGTGTTCATATCTGTGTTCATATCTGTGTTCATATCTGCTCATATCTGTGTTCATATCTGTGTTCATATCTGTGTTCATATCTGTGTTCATATCTGTGTTCATATCTGTGTTCATATCTGCTCATATCTGTGTTCATATCTGTGTTCATATCTGTGTTCATATCTGTGTTCATATCTGTGTTCATATCTGTGTTCATATCTGTGTTCATATATGTGTTCATATCTGTCTCATATCTGTGTTCATATCTGTGTTCATATCTGTGTTCATATCGGTGTTCATATCTGCTCATATCTGTGTTCATATCTGTGTTCATATATGTGTTCATATCTGTGTTCATATCTGGCTCATATCTGTGTTCATATCTGGCTCATATCTGTGTTAATTTCTTGCTCATATCTGGCTCATATCTGTGTTCATATCTGGCTCATATCTGTGTTAATTTCTTGCTCATATCTGGCTCATATCTGTGTTCAGAGCATATCGACGGTCTTGTTTGAATGCTCTCCTAAACACAATCTGTTGTCTTGAGAAATATTCGGTGCTCTTAAAGTGACATCTAAAAATACGACGTGAGAAATGACTCCTCAATCTGGTTAGTCAGCTTGTATTTCCCTCTCCTCGCAGTGTTAACTCATGTATGTGCTGACTGAGACTGCTGTGCACACACACACACACTCACCGTGTGTTTCTCACACTGAACGGTCATTTACAAAAAATGCTCTGAGAGTTCATTTACGACTTCCGATCTTCAGATGAGAACTGCCGGTCATCACTCTCAATCAAAACTGATCCAAAGAACAAGAGTTGATAATTCTACTAGTTCTTTTGTAATAAAAGGCATTGGAAATGCATTCAATTAACGATATTGTTCATGCATAGATATTAGCTGAGACCCAGGAAAAAAAAGTTGTAAATTTAGTATTTTTTCATGTCACCATTGTTTAAACTTTAAAGCATAAGAAACAAATGGTAAAAAAAAAAAACATGTTTGCAAAACGATATTTTGTTCATATGTTATGTGATGTCCTCTGTAGTGACACCAGGACTCACATACTAAAAACCCATGAAATGACATGTATAGAAGAAAAATAGATTTTTTTTCATTCAGCAATCAATTTTTAGGTTTCAGTTTTTTTTTTTTTACCAAACTTTGTATAAAGATGATTCTCAACTATGTTGTGAAAGATATAATCAAATTAATTGATACACCATTTTACTTTATGCAATATTTGAGTAAAATGGCCATTAATTGGTTTTCCCATTCAATACAATGCCTCTATACACTGTCTCTAATCTGCATATTGATGTGTTCTTGCGGGCAACATGTAATGAAACAATAAGTGTAACAACATTTTAATAATAATATTTCATATTTCATATAATTT